>JACCIY010000033.1:0-108474 GCA_025506505.1 Flaveria sonorensis | reverse complement strand
TTTGAATGGTCATTCGTGTGGTGTCATGTTCGATTTGGTTTCAATTTAAACAATAGATGTTATGTTCCATGTGTGATCGATTAGTGTGATTCCAATGAAGATTATAATCAGATTTGATTATATTGCTTTGGGAGTGTGTTATAAGGCTTGAGAATCAAAACTCTATAGCAGTTGAGGTTGTTACGAGAAGCAAAAGCCATCCATACGAGAACTATTATTGTTTAATGTTTGTGTAACTAGTTCCTTTCCCATGTATTTAGTTAAGTTTCAATGAATACAATGATGCACCAATCTATAGTTGCACAATTATGATTAAAGTACAAGTAAATCTTATTTAATCGGTCGTGTTACGTTGATTTGACTTCATTTTCATTAATCAAATATTATGTTTCTCGTTGACATCTAATTAGTTTCATTTCCACTGTAATTTGATTCTCTATTCTTCTCTAGTGATATATGAGTTGTTATTGGACGTTGCACCTCGTTTCATTCCTTGATGGTCAAAAATGGAATCTGTGAATCGATAGTTGTCATTGGATTGATTCAATGGATTTTTGAGGCAAGAATGTCTGAAGTTGGTTGTGGAGTGTTTGAGACAAGTTTTGGGTAGGAGTTGATTGTTTAAATGGTCATTCGTGAGGTGTCATGTTCGATTTTGGTTTCAATTTAAACAATAGATGTTATGATCCATGTTGATCGATTAGTGTGATTCCAATGAAGATTTATATTCAGATTTGATTTTATTGCTTCGGGAGTGTGTTATAAGGCTTGAGAATCAAAACTCTATAGCATTTGAGGTCGTTACGAGAAGCAAAAGCCATCCATACGAGAACTATTGTTGTTTAATGTTTTTGTATAACTAGTTCCTTCCCATGTATTTAGTTAAGTTTCAATGAATACAATGATGCAACAATCTATAGTTGCACAATTATGATTAAAGTACAAGTAAATCTTATTTAATGATATGTGTTACATGATTTGACTTCATTTTCATTAATCAAATATTATGTTTCTCGTTTAGTCTAATTAGTTTCATTTCCACTGTAATTTGATTCTCTACTCTTCTCTAGTGATATACGAGTTGTTTATTGGTCCGTTGCACCTCGTTTCATTCCCTTGATCGTCAAAAAGGAATCTGTGGTTTGATAGTTGTCATTTGATTGATTCAAGGATTTTTGAAGCAAGAATGTCTGAAGTTTGTTGTGGAGTGTTTGAGACAAGTTTGGGTAGGAGTTGATTGTTTGAATGGTCATTCGTGAGGTGTCATGTTCGATTTTGGGTTTCAATTTAAACAATAGATGTTATGTTCCATGTTGATCGATTAGTGTGATTCCAATGAAGATTATATCAGATTTGATTATATTGCTTCGGAGTGTGTTTATAAGGCTTGAGAATCAAAACTCTATAGCATTTGAGGTTGTTACGAGAAGCAAAAGCCATCCATACGAGAACTATTGTTGTTTAATGTTTTTGTATAACTAGTTCTTTCCCATGTATTTAGTTAAGTTTCAATGAATACAATGATGCAACCAATCTATAGTTGCACAATTATGATTAAAGTACAAGTAAATCTTATTTAATTTGTATTGTGTTACATTGATTTGACTTCATTTTCATTAATCAAATATTATGTTCTCGTTTGACATCTGATTAGTTTCATTTCCACTGTAATTTGATTCTCTATTCTTCTCTAGGGATATACGAGTTGTTTATTGATCCGTTGCAACTCGTTTCATTCCCTGATGGTCGAAAAAGGAATCTGTCGTTGATAGTTGTCATTTGGATTGATTTAATGAATTTTGAGGCATGAATGTCTGAAGTTGCTTGTGGAGTGTTTGAGACATGTTTTGGGAAGGAGTTGATTGTTTGAAAGGTCATTCGTGTGGTGTCGTGTTCGATTTTGGTTTCAATTTAAACAATAGATGTTATGTTCCATGTGTGATCGATTAGTGTGATTCCAATGAAGATTATAATCAGATTTGATTATATTGCTTTGGGAGTGTGTTTATAAGGCTTGAGAATCAAAACTCTATAGCATTTGAGGTTGTTACGAGAAGCAAAGCCATCCATACGAGAACTATTATTGTTTAAGTTTTTGTGTAACTAGTTCTTTCCCATGTATTTGTTAAGTTTCAATGAATACAATGATGCACCAATCTATAGTTGCACAATTATGATTAAAGTACAAGTAAATCTTATTAATCGGTCGTGTTACGTTGATTTGACTTCATTTTCATTAATCAAATATTATGTTCTCGTTTGACATCTAATTAGTTTCATTTCCACTGTAATTTGATTCTCTATTCTTCTCTAGTGATATATGAGTTGTTTATTGGTCCGTTGCACTCGTTTCATTCCCTTGATGGTCAAAAATGGAATCTGTGAATCGATAGTTGTCATTTAGATTGATTCAATGGATTTTGAGGCAAGAATGTCTGAAGTTGGTTGTGGAGTGTTTGAGACAAGTTTTGGGTAGGAGTTGATTGTTTAAATGGTCATTCGTGAGGTGTCATGTTCGATTTTGGTTTCAATTTAAACAATAGATGTTATGATCCATGTTGATCGATTAGTATGATTCCAATGAAGATTATAATCAGATTGATTTATGCTTCGGAGTGTGTTTTATAAGGCTTGAGAATCAAAACTCTATAGCATTTGAGGTTGTTACGAGAAGCAAAAGCCATCCATACGAGAACTATTGTTGTTAATGTTTTTGTATAACTAGTTCCTTTCCCATGTATTAGTTAAGTTTCAATGAATACAATGATGCAACAATCTATAGTTGCACAATTATGATTAAAGTACAAGTAAATCTTATTTAATTGTATGTGTTACATTGATTTGACTTCATTTTCATTAATCAAATATTATGTCTCGTTTACGTCTGATTAGTTTCATTCCATGTAATTTATTCTCTACTCATCTCTAGTGATATACGAGTGTTTATTGGTCCGTTGCACCTCGTTTCATTCCCTGATCGTCGAAAAAGGAATCTGTGTTTGATAGTTGCCATTTGGATTGATTCAATGGATTTTTGAAGCAAGAATGATGTTGAAGTTGCTGGAGTGTTTGAGACAAGTTTTGGGTAGGAGTTAATTGTTTGAATGGTCATTCGTGAGGTGTCATGTTCGATTTTGGTTTCAATTTAAACAATAGATGTTATGTTCCATGTGTGATCGATTAGTGTGATTCCAATGAAGATTATAATCAGATTTGATTATATTGCTTCGGGAGTGTGTTATAAGGCTTGAGAATCAAAACTCTATAGCATTTGAGGTTGTTACGAGAAGCAAAAGCCATCCATACGAGAACTATTGTTGTTTAATGTTTGTGTATAACTAGTTCTTTCCATGTATTTAGTTAAGTTTCAATGAATACAATGATGCAACCAATCTATAGTTGCACAATTATGATAAAGTACAAGTAAATCTTATTTAATTTTATTGTGTTACATTGATTTGATTTCATTTTCATTAATCAATATTATGTTTCTCGTTTGACATCTGATTAGTTTCATTTCCACTGTAATTTGATTCTCTATTCTTCTCTAGGGATATACGAGTTGTTTATTGATCCGTTGCACCTCGTTTCATTCCCTTGATAGTCGAAAAAGGAATCTGTCGTTTGATAGTTGTCATTTGGATTGATTCAATGGATTTTGAAGGCAAGAATGTCTGATGTTGCTTGTGGAGTGTTTGAGACAAGTGTTGGGAAGGAGTCGATTGTTGTATGGTCATTCGTGAGGTGTCATGTTCGATTTTGGTTTCAATTTAAACAATAGATGTTATGTTCCATGTGTGATCGATTAGTTGATTCCAATGAAGATTATATTCAGATTTGATTATATTGCTTCAGGAGTGGTTTATAAGGCTTGAGAATCAAAACTCTATAGCATTTGAGGTTGTTACGAGAAGCAAAAGCCATCCATACAAGAACTATTGTTGTTAATGTTTTTGTGTAACTAGTTCCTGTTCCTTTGTATTTAGGTAAGTTTCAATGAATACAATGATGCACCAATCTATAGTTGCACAATTATGATTAAGTACAAGTAAATCTTATTTAATCGGTCGTGTTACGTTGATTTGACTTCATTTTCATTAATCAAATATTATGTTTCTCGTTTGACATCTAATTAGTTTCATTTCCACTGTAATTTGATTCTCTATTCTTCTCTAGTGATATACGAGTTGTTTATGGTCCGTTGCACCTCGTTTCATTCCCTTGATGGTCAAAATGGAATCTGTGAATCGATAGTGTCATTTGGATTGATTCAATGGATTTTTGAGGCAAGAATGTCTGAAGTTGGTTGTGGAGTGTTTGAGACAAGTTTTGGGTAGGAGTTGATTGTTTAAATGGTCATTCGTGAGGTGTCATGTTCGATTTTGGTTTCAATTTAAACAATAGATGTTATGATCCATGTGATCGATTAGTGTGATTCCAATGAAGATTATAATCAGATTTGATTTATTGCTTCGGGAGTGTGTTATAGGCTTGAGAATCAAAACTCTATAGCATTTGAGGTCGTTACGAGAAGCAAAAGCCATCCATACGAGAACTATTGTTGTTTAATGTTTTTGTATAACTAGTTCCTTTCCATGTATTTAGTTAAGTTTCAATGAATACAATGATGCAACAATCTATAGTTGCACAATTATGATTAAAGTACAAGTAAATCTTATTTAATCGGTATTGTGTTACATTGATTTGACTTCATTTCATTAATCAAATATTATGTTTCTCGTTTACGTCTGATTAGTTTCATTTCCACTGTAATTTGATTCTCTATCTTCTCTAGTGATATACGAGTTGTTTATTGGTCCGTTGCACCTCGTTTCATTCCCTTGATGGTCGAAAAAGGAATCTGTGGTTTGATAGTTGTCATTTGGATTGATTCAATGGATTTTTGAAGCAAGAATGTCTGAAGTTGGTTGTGGAGTGTTTGAGACAAGTTTTGGTAGGAGTGATTGTTTGAATGGTCATCGTGAGGTGTCATGTTCGATTTTGGTTTCAATTTAAACAATAGATGTTATTTCCATGTGTGATCGATTAGTGTGATTCCAATGAAGATTATAATCAGTTTGATTATATTGCTTGGGTGTGTTTATAAGGCTTGAGAATCAAAACTCTATAGCATTTGAGGTTGTTACGAGAAGCAAAAGCCATCCATACGAGAACTATTGTTGTTTAATGTTTTGTATAACTAGTTCCTTTCCCATGTATTTAGTTAAGTTTCAATGAATACAATGATGCAACAATCTATAGTTGCACAATTATGATTAAAGTACAAGTAAATCTTATTAATTGTATTGTGTTACATTGATTTGACTTCATTTTCATTAATCAAATATTATGTTTCTCGTTTGACATCTGATTAGTTTCATTTCCACTGTAATTTGATTCTCTATTCTTTCTAGGATATACGAGTTGTTTATTGATCCGTTGCACCTCGTTTCATTCCTTGATAGTCGAAAAAAGGAATCTGTGCGTTGATAGTTGTCATTTGGATTGATTCAATGGATTTTTAGGCAGAAGTCTGAAGTTGCTTGTGGAGTGTTTGAGACAAGTTTTGGGAGGAGTCGATTGTTTGAATGGTCATTCGTGGGGTGTCATGTTCGATTTTGGTTTCAATTTAAACAATAGATGTTATGTTCCATGTGTGATCGATTAGTGTGATTCCAATGAAGATTATATTCAGATTTGATTATATTGCTTCAGGAGTGTGTATAAGGCTTGAGAATCAAAACTCTATAGCATTTGAGGTTGTTACGAGAAGCAAAAGCCATCCATACGAGAACTATGTTGTTAATGTTTTGTATAACTAGTTCCTTTCCCATGTATTTAGTTAAGTTTCAATGAATACAATGATGCACCAATCTATAGTTGCACAATTATGATTAAAGTACAAGTAAATCTTATTTAATCGGTCGTGTTACGTTGATTTGACTTCATTTTCATTAATCAAATATTATGTTTCTCGTTTGACGTCTGATTAGTTTCATTTCCACTGTAATTTGATTCTCTATTTCTCTAGTGATATACGAGTGTTTATTGGTCCGTTGCACCTCGTTTCATTCCCTTGATGGTCGAAAAAAGGAATCTGTGAATCGATAGTTGTCATTTGGATTGATTCAATGGATTTTTGAGGCAAGAATGTCTGAGTTGGTTGTGGAGTGTTTGAGACAAGTTTTGGGTAGGAGTGATTGTTTGAATGGTCATTCGTGAGGTGTCATGTTCGATTTTGGTTTCAATTTAAACAATAGATGTTATGTTCCATGTTGATCGATTAGTGTGATTCCAATGAAGATTATATTCAGATTTGATTATATTGCTTCAGGAGTGTGTTATAAGGCTTGAGAATCAAAACTCTATAGCATTTGAGGTTGTTACGAGAAGCAAAAGCCATCCATACAAGAACTATTGTTGTTTAATGTTTTTTGGTAACTAGTTCCTTTCCCATGTATTTAGTTAAGTTTCAATGAATACAATGATGCACCAATCTATAGTTGCACAATTATGTAAAGTACAAGTAAATCTTATTTAATGTATTGTGTTACAGATTTGATTTCATTTTCATTAATCAAATATTATGTTTCTCGTTTGACATCTGATTAGTTTCATTTCCACTGTAATTTGATTCTCTATTCTTCTCTAGGGATATATGAGTTGTTTATTGATCCGTTGCACCTCGTTCATTCCTTGATAGTCGAAAAAGGAATCTGTCATTTGATAGTTGTCATTTGGATTGATTCAATGGATTTTAAGGCAAGAATGTCTGAAGTTGCTTGTGGAGTGTGGAGACAAGTTTTGGGAGGAGTCGATTGTGAATGGTCATTCGTGAGGTGTCATGTTCGATTTTGGTTTCAATTTAAACAATAGATGTTATGTTCCATGTGTGATCGATTAGTGTGATTCCAATGAAGATTATATTCAGATTTGATTATATTGCTTCAGGAGTGTGTTTATAAGGCTTGAGAATCAAAACTCTATAGCATTTGAGGTTGTTACGAGAAGCAAAAGCCATCCATACAAGAACTATTGTTGTTTAATGTTTTTGTGAACTAGTTCCTTTCCCATGTATTTAGTTAAGTTTCAATGAATACAATGATGCAACAATCTATAGTTTCACAATTATGATTAAAGTACAAGTAAATCTTATTTAATCGGTCGTGTTACCTTGATTTGACTTCATTTTCATTAATCAAATATTATATTTCTCGTTTGACGTCTAATTAGTTTTATTTCACTGTAATTTGATTCTCTATTCTTCTCTAGTGATATACGAGTTGTTTATTGGTCCGTTCCTTTCATTCCCTTGATGGTCAAAAATGGAATCTGTGAATCGATAGTTGTCATTTGGATTGATTCAATGGATTTTTGAGGCAAGAATGTCTGATGTTGGTTGTGGAGTGTTTGAGACAAGTTTTGGGTAGGAGTTGATTGTTTGAATGGTCATTCGTGAGGTGTCATGTTCGATTTTGGTTTCAATTTAAACAATAGATGTTATGTTCCATGTTGATCGATTGTGTGATTCCAATGAAGATTATATTCAGATTTGATTATATTGCTTCAGGAGTGTGTGTGTTTATAAGGCTTGAGAATCAAAACTCTATAGCATTTGAGGTTGTTACGAGAAGCAAAAGCCATCCATACGAGAACTATTGTTGTTAATGTTTTGTATAACTAGTTCCTTTCCAATGTATTTAGTTAAGTTTCAATGAATACAATGATGCACCAATCTATAGTTGCACAATTATGATTAAAGTACAAGTAAATCTTATTTAATCGGTCGTGTTACGTTGATTTGACTTCATTTTCATTAATCAAATATTATGTTTCTCGTTTGACGTCTAATTAGTTTCATTTCCACTGTAATTTGATTCTCTATTCTTCTCTAGTGATATACGAGTTGTTTATTGGTCCGTTGCACCTCGTTTCATTCCCTTGATGGTCAAAAATGGAATCTGTGAATCGATAGTTGTCATTTGGATTGATTCAATGGATTTTTGAGGCAAGAATGTCTGAAGTGGTTTGGGGTGTTTGAGACAAGTTTTGGGTAGGAGTTGATTGTTTAAATGGTCATTCGTGAGGTGTCATGTTCGATTTTGGTTTCAATTTAAACAATAGATGTTATGATCCATGTTGATCGATTAGTGTGATTCCAATGAAGATTAATCAGATTTGATTATATTGCTTCGGGAGTGTGTTTATAAGGCTTGAGAATCAAAACTCTATAGCATTTGAGGTTGTTACGAGAAGCAAAAGCCATCCATACGAGAACTATTGTTGTTTAATGTTTTTGTGTAACTAGTTCCTTTCCCATGTATTTAGTTAAGTTTCAATGAATACAATGATGCACCAATCTATAGTTGCACAATTATGATTAAAGTACAAGTAAATCTTATTTAATTGGTATTGTGTTACATTGATTTGATTTCATTTTCATTAATCAAATATTATGTTCTCGTTTGACATCTGATTAGTTTCATTTCCACTGTAATTTGATTCTCTATTCTTCTCTAGGGATATACGAGTTGTTTATTGATCCGTTGCACCTCGTTTCATTCCCTTGATGGTCGAAAAAGGAATCTGTCATGATAGTTGTCATTTGGATTGATTCAATGGATTTTGAGGCAAGAATGTCTGAAGTTGCTTGTGGAGTGTTTGAGACAAGTTTGGGGAGGAGTCGATTGTTTGAATGGTCATTCGTGAGGTGTCATGTTCGATTTTGGTTTCAATTTAAACAATAGATGTTATGTTCCATGTGTGATCGATTAGTGTGATTCCAATGAAGATTATATCAGATTTGATTATATTGCTTCGGAGTGTGTTTATAAGGCTTGAGAATCAAAACTCTATAGCATTTGAGGTTGTTACGAGAAGCAAAAGCCATCCATACAAGAACTATTGTTGTTTAATGTTTTTGTGTAACTAGTTCCTTTCCCATGTATTTAGTTAAGTTTCAATGAATACAATGATGCAACAATCTATAGTTGCACAATTATGATTAAAGTACAAGTAAATCTTATTTAATCGGTCGTGTTACCTTGATTTGACTTCATTTCATTAATCAAATATTATATTCTCGTTTGACGTCTAATTAGTTTTATTTCCACTGTAATTTGATTCTCTATTCTTCTCTAGTGATATACGAGTTGTTTATTGGTCCGTTGCACCTCGTTTCATTCCCTTGATGGTCAAAATGGAATCTGTTAATCGATAGTTGTCATTTGGATTGATTCAATGGATTTTTGAGGCAAGAATGTCTGTTGGTGGTTGTGGAGTGTTGAGACAAGTTTGGGTAGGAGTGATTGTTTGAATGGTCATTCGTGAGGTGTCATGTTCGATTTTGGTTTCAATTTAAACAATAGATGTTATGTTCCATGTTGATCGATTTGTGATTCAATGAAGATTATATTCAGATTTGATTATATTGCTTCAGGAGTGTGTTTATAAGGCTTGAGAATCAAAACTCTATAGCATTTGAGGTTGTTACGAGAAGCAAAAGCCATCCATACGAGAACTATTGTTGTTTAATGTTTTTGTATAACTAGTTCCTTTCCCATGTATTTAGTTAAGTTTCAATGAATACAATGATGCACCAATCTATAGTTGCACAATTATGATTAAAGTACAAGTAAATCTTATTTAATCGGTCGTGTTACGTTGATTTGACTTCATTTTCATTAATCAAATATTATGTTCTCGTTTGACGTGTAATTAGTTTCATTTCCACTGTAATTTGATTCTCTATTTTCTCTAGTGATATACGAGTTGTTTATTGGTCCGTTGCACCTCGTTTCATTCCCTTGATGGTCAAAAATGGAATCTGTGATCGATAGTTGTCATTTGGATTGATTCAATGGATTTTGAGGTAAGAATGTCTGAAGTTGGTTGTGGAGTGTTTGAGACAAGTTTTGGGTAGGAGTTGATTGTTTAAATGGTCATTCGTGAGGTGTCATGTTCGATTTTGGTTTCAATTTAAACAATAGATGTTATGATCCATGTTGATCGATTAGTGTGATTCCAATGAAGATTATAATCAGATTTGATTATATTGCTTCGGGAGTGTGTTTATAAGGCTTGAGAATCAAAACTCTATAGCATTTGAGGTTGTTACGAGAAGCAAAAGCCATCCATACAAGAACTATTGTGTTTAATGTTTTGTGTAACTAGTTCCTTTCCCATGTATTTAGTTAAGTTTCAATGAATACAATGATGCAACAATCTATAGTTTCACAATTATGATTAAAGTACAAGTAAATCTTATTTAATCGGTCGTGTTACCTTGATTTGACTTCATTTCATTAATAAATATTATGTTTCTCGTTTGATGTCTAATTAGTTTTATTTCCACTGTAATTTGATTCTCTATTCTTCTCTAGTGATATACGAGTTGTTTATTGGTCCGTTGCACCTCGTTTCATTCCCTTGATGGTCAAAAATGGAATCTGTGAATCGATAGTTGTCATTTGGATTGATTCAATGGATTTTTGAGGCAAGAATGTCTGAAGTTGGTTGTGGAGTGTTTGAGACAAGTTTTGGGTAGGAGTTGATTGTTTAAATGGTCATTCGTGAGGTGTCATGTTCGATTTTGGTTTCAATTTAAACAATAGATGTTATGTTCCATGTTGATCGATTAGTGTGATTCCAATGAAGATTATATTCAGATTTGATTATATTGCTTCAGGAGTGTGTTTATAAGGCTTGAGAATCAAAACTCTATAGCATTTGAGGTTGTTACGAGAAGCAAAAGCCATCCTACAAGAACTATTGTTGTTTAATGTTTTTGTGTAACTAGTTCCTTTCCAAGTATTTAGTTAAGTTTCAATGAATACAATGATGCACCAATCTATAGTTGCACAATTATGATTAAAGTACAAGTAAATCTTATTTAATCGGTCGTGTTACGTTGATTTGACTTCATTTTCATTAATCAAATATTTTGTTTCTCGTTTGACGTCTAATTAGTTTCATTTCCACTGTAATTTGATTCTCTATTCTTCTCTAGTGATATACGAGTTGTTTATTGGTCCGTTGCACCTCGTTTCATTCCCTTGATGGTCAAAAATGGAATCTGTGAATCGATAGTTGTCATTTGGATTGATTCAATGGATTTTTGAGGCAAGAATGTCTGAAGTTGGTTGTGGAGTGTTTGAGACAAGTTTTGGGTAGGAGTTGATTGTTTAATGGTCATTCGTGAGGTGTCATGTTCGATTTTGGTTTCAATTTAAACAATAGATGTTATGATCCATGTTGATCGATGATTGTTGATTCCAATGAAGATTATAATCAGATTTGATTTTATTGCTTCGGGAGTGTGTTTATAAGGCTTGAGAATCAAAACTCTATAGCATTTGAGGTCGTTACGAGAAGCAAAAGCCATCCATACGAGAACTATTGTTGTTTAATGTTTTTGTATAACTAGTTCCTTTCCCATGTATTTAGTTAAGTTTCAATGAATACAATGATGCAACAATCTATAGTTGCACAATTATGATTAAAGTACAAGTAAATCTTATTTAATTGATATTGTGTTACATTGATTTGACTTCATTTTCATTAATCAAATATTATGTTTCTCGTTTACGTCTGATTAGTTACATTTCCATTGTAATTTTATTCTCTACTCATCTCTAGTGATATACGAGTTGTTTATTGGTCCGTTGCACCTCGTTTCATTCCCTTGATCGTCGAAAAAGGAATCTGTGGTTTGATAGTTGCCATTTGGATTGATTCAATGGATTTTTGAAGCAAGAATGTCTGAAGTTGCTTGTCGAGTGTTTGAGACAAGTTTTGGGTAGGAGTTAATTGTTTGAATGGTCATTCGTGAGGTGTCATGTTCGATTTTGGTTTCAATTTAAACAATAGATGTTATGTTCCATGTGTGATCGATTAGTGTGATTCCAATGAAGATTATAATCAGATTTGATTATATTGCTTCGGGAGTGTGTTTATAAGGCTTGAGAATCAAAACTCTATAGCATTTGAGGTTGTTACGAGAAGCAAAAGCCATCCATACGAGAACTATTGTTGTTTAATGTTTTTGTATAACTAGTTCTTTCCATGTATTTAGTTAAGTTTCAATGAATACAATGATGCAACAATCTATAGTTGCACAATTATGATTAAAGTACAAGTAAATCTTTTAATTTGTATTGTGTTACATTGATTTGATTTCATTTTCATTAATAAATATTATGTTTCTCGTTTGACATCTGATTAGTTTCATTTCCACTGTAATTTGATTCTCTATTCTTCTCTAGATATACGAGTTGTTTATTGTCCGTTGCACCTCGTTTCATTCCCTTGATAGTCGAAAAAGGAATCTGTCGTTTGATAGTTGTCATTTGGATTGATTCAATGGATTTTAAGGCAAGAATGTCTGAAGTTGCTTGTGGAGTGTTTGAGACAAGTTTTGGGAAGAGTCGATTGTTTGAATGGTCATTCGTGGGGTGTCATGTTCGATTTTGGTTTCAATTTAAACAATAGATGTTATGTTCCATGTGTGATCGATTAGTGTGATTCCAATGAAGATTATATTCAGATTTGATTTATTGCTTCAGGAGTGTGTTTATAAGGCTTGAGAATCAAAACTCTATAGCATTTGAGGTTGTTACGAGAAGCAAAAGCCATCCATACGAGAACTATTGTTGTTTAATGTTTTGTATAACTAGTTCCTTTCCAATATTTAGTTAAGTTTCAATGAATACAATGATGCACCAATCTATAGTTGCACAATTATGATAAAAGTACAAGTAAATCTTATTTAATCGGTCGTGTTACGTTGATTTGACTTCATTTTCATTAATCAAATATTATGTTTCTCGTTTGACGTCTAATTAGTTTCATTTCCACTGTAATTTGATTCTCTATTTTTCTCTAGTGATATACGAGTTGTTTATTGGTCCGTTGCACCTCGTTTCATTCCCTTGATGGTCAAAAATGGAATCTGTGAATCGATAGTTGTCATTTGGATTGATTCAATGGATTTTTGAGGCAAGAATGTCTGATGTTGTTGTGGAGTGTTTGAGACAAGTTTTGGGTAGGAGTGATTGTTTGAATGGTCATTCGTGAGGTGTCATGTTCGATTTTGGTTTCAATTTAAACAATAGATGTTATGTTCCATGTTGATCGATTAGTGTGATTCCAATGAAGATTATATTCAGATTGATTATATTGCTTCAGGAGTGTGTTTATAAGGCTTGAGAATCAAAACTCTATAGCATTTGAGGTTGTTACGAGAAGCAAAAGCCATCCATACAAGAACTATTGTTGTTTAATGTTTTGTGTAACTAGTTCCTTTCCCATGTATTTAGTTAAGTTTCAATGAATACAATGATGCAACAATCTATAGTTGCACAATTATGATTAAAGTACAAGTAAATTTTATTTAATTGGTATTGTGTTACATTGATTTGATTTCATTTTCATTAATCAAATATTATGTTTCTCGTTTGACATCTGATTAGTTTCATTTCCACTGTAATTTGATTCTCTATTCTTCTCTAGGGATATACGAGTTGTTTAATGATCCGTTGCACCTCGTTTCATTCCCTTGATAGTCGAAAAAGGAATCTGTCATTTGATAGTTGTCATTTGGATTGATTCAATGGATTTTTAAGGCAAGAATGTCTGAAGTTGCTTGTGGAGTGTTTGCGACAAGTTTTGGGAAGAAGTCGATTGTTTGAATGGTCATTCGTGGGGTGTCATGTTCGATTTTGGTTTCAATTTAAACAATAGATGTTATGTTCCATGTGTGATCGAATAGTGTGATTCCAATGAAGATTATATTCAGATTTGATTATATTGCTTCAGGAGTGTGTTTATAAGGCTTGAGAATCGAAACTCTATAGCATTTGAGGTTGTTACGAGAAGCAAAAGCCATCCATACAAGAACTATTGTTGTTTAATGTTTTGTGTAACTAGTTCCTTTCCCATGTATTTAGTTAAGTTTCAATGAATACAATGATGCAACAATCTATAGTTCACAATTATGATTAAAGTACAAGTAAATCTTATTTAATCGGTCGTGTTACCTTGATTTGACTTCATTTTCATTAATCAAATATATGTTTCTCGTTTGACGTCTAATTAGTTTATTTCCACTGTAATTTGATTCTCTATTCTTCTCTAGTGATATACGAGTTGTTTATTGGTCCGTTGCACTCGTTTCATTCCCTTGATGGTCAAAAATGGAATCTGTTAATCGATAGTTGTCATTTGGATTGATTCAATGGATTTTTGAGGCAAGAATGTCTGATGTTGGTTGTGGAGTGTTTGAGACAAGTTTTGGGTAGGAGTTGATTGTTTGAATGGTCATTCGTGAGGTGTCATGTTCGATTTTGGTTTCAATTTAAACAATAGATGTTATGTTCCATGTTGATCGATTGTGTGATTCCAATGAAGATTATATTCAGATTTGATTATATTGCTTCAGGAGTGTGTTTATAAGGCTTGAGAATCAAAACTCTATAGCATTTGAGGTTGTTACGAGAAGCAAAAGCCATCCATACGAGAACTATTGTTGTTTAATGTTTTTGTATAACTAGTTCCTTTCCAATGTATTTAGTTAAGTTTCAATGAATACAATGATGCACCAATCTATAGTTGCACAATTATGATTAAAGTACAAGTAAATCTTATTTAATCGGTCGTGTTACGTTGATTTGACTTCATTTTCATTAATCAAATATTATGTTTCTCGTTTGACGTGTAATTAGTTTCATTTCCACTGTAATTTGATTCTCTATTTTTCTCTAGTGATATACGAGTTGTTTATTGGTCCGTTGCACCTCGTTTCATTCCCTTGATGGTCAAAAATGGAATCTGTGAATCGATAGTTGTCATTTGGATTGATTCAATGGATTTTTGAGGCAAGAATGTCTGAAGTTGGTTGTGGAGTGTTTGAGACAAGTTTTGGGTAGGAGTTGATTGTTTAAATGGTCATTCGTGAGGTGTCATGTTCGATTTTGGTTTCAATTTAAACAATAGATGTTATGATCCATGTTGATCGATTAGTGTGATTCCAATGAAGATTATAATCAGATTTGATTATATTGCTTCGGGAGTGTGTTTATAAGGCTTGAGAATCAAAACTCTATAGCATTTGAGGTTGTTACGAGAAGCAAAAGCCATCCATACAAGAACTATTGTTGTTTAATGTTTTTGGTAACTAGTTCCTTTCCCATGTATTTAGTTAAGTTTCAATGAATACAATGATGCAACAATCTATAGTTTCACAATTATGATTAAAGTACAAGTAAATCTTATTTAATCGGTCGTGTTACCTTGATTTGACTTCATTTTCATTAATCAAATATTATGTTTCTCGTTTGACGTAATTAGTTTATTTCCACTGTAATTTGATTCTCTATTCTTCTCTAGTGATATACGAGTTGTTTATTGGTCCGTTGCACCTCGTTTCATTCCCTTGATGGTCAAAAATGGAATCTGTGAATCGATAGTTGTCATTTGGATTGATTCAATGGATTTTTGAGGCAAGAATGTCTGAAGTTGGTTGTGGAGTGTTTGAGACAAGTTTTGGGTAGGAGTGATTGTTTAAATGGTCATTCGTGAGGTGTCATGTTCGATTTTGGTTTCAATTTAAACAATAGATGTTATGTTCCATGTTGATCGATTTGTGTGATTCCAATGAAGATTATATTCAGATTTGATTATATTGCTTCAGGGTGGTTTATAAGGCTTGAGAATCAAAACTCTATAGCATTTGAGGTTGTTACGAGAAGCAAAAGCCATCCATACAAGAACTATTGTTGTTTAATGTTTTGTGTAACTAGTTCCTTTCCCATGTATTTAGTTAAGTTTCAATGAATACAATGATGCACCAATCTATAGTTGCACAATTATGATTAAAGTACAAGTAAATCTTATTTAATCGGTCGTGTTACACGTTGATTTGACTTCATTTTCATTAATCAAATATTATGTTTCTCGTTTGACGTCTAATTAGTTTTATTTCCACTGTAATTTGATTCTCTATTCTTCTCTAGTGATATACGAGTTGTTTATTGGTCCGTTGCACCTCGTTTCATTCCCTTGATGGTCAAAAATGGAATCTGTGAATCGATAGTTGTCATTTGGATTGATTCAATGGATTTTTGAGCAAGAATGTCTGAAGTTGGTTGTGGAGTGTTTGAGACAAGTTTTGGGTAGGAGTTGATTGTTTAAATGGTCATTCGTGTGAGGTGTCATGTTCGATTTTGGTTTCAATTTAAACAATAGATGTTATGATCCATGTTGATCGATTAGTGTGATTCCAATGAAGATTATAATCATATTTGATTATAAGGCTTGAGAATCAAAACTCTATAGCATTTGAGGTTGTTACGAGAAGCAAAAGCCATCCATACGAGAACTATTGTTGTTTAATGTTTTGTTTAACTAGTTCCTTTCCCATGTATTTAGTTAAGTTTCAATGAATACAATGATGCAACAATCTATAGTTGCACAATTATGATTAAAGTACAAGTAATCTTATTTAATTGGTATTGTGTTACATTGATTTGACTTCATTTTCATTAATCAAATATTATGTTTCTTGTTTGACGTCTGATTAGTTTCATTTCCACTGTAATTGATTCTCTATTCTTCTCTAGTGATATACGAGTTGTTTATTGATCCGTTGCAACTCGTTTCATTCCCTTGATGGTCGAAAAAGGAATCTGTGTTGATAGTTGTCATTTGGATTGATTTAATGAATTTTTGAGGTATGAATGTCTGAAGTTGCTTGTGGAGTGTTTGAGACAAGTTTTGGGAAGGAGTTGATTGTTTGAATGGTCATTCGTGTGGTGTCGTGTTCGATTTTGGTTTCAATTTAAACAATAGAGGTTATGTTCCATGTGTGATCGATTAGTGTGATTCCAATGAAGATTATAATCAGATTTGATTATATTGCTTTGGGAGTGTGTTTATAAGGCTTGAGAATCAAAACTCTATAGCATTTGAGGTTGTTACGAGAAGCAAAAGCCATCCATACGAGAACTATTGTTGTTTAATGTTTTTGTATAACTAGTTCCTTTCCAATGTATTTAGTTAAGTTTCAATGAATACAATGATGCACCAATCTATAGTTGCACAATTATGATTAAAGTACAAGTAAATCTTA
Source organism: Flaveria sonorensis (assembly GCA_025506505.1). Lineage (NCBI taxonomy): Eukaryota > Viridiplantae > Streptophyta > Magnoliopsida > Asterales > Asteraceae > Flaveria > Flaveria sonorensis. Next base: position 91,349 of record JACCIY010000033.1, on the reverse strand, counting down.
TTTAATCGGTATTGTGTTACATTGATTTGATTTCATTTTCATTAATCAAATATTATGTTTTTCGTTTGACGACTGATTAGTTTCATTTCCACTGTAATTTGATTCTCTATTCTTCTCTAGGGATATACGAGTTGTTTATTGATCCGTTGCACCTCGTTTCATTCCTTGATAGTCGAAAAGGAATCTGTCGTTTGATAGTTGTCATTTGGATTGATTCAATGGATTTTTAAGGCAAGAATGTCTGTTGGCTTGTGGAGTGTTTGAGACAAGTTTTGGGAAGGAGTCGATTGTTTGTATGGTCATTCGTGAGGTGTCATGTTCGATTTTGGTTTCAATTTAAACAATAGATGTTATGTTCCATGTGTGATCGATTAGTGTGATTCCAATGAAGATTATATTCAGATTTGATTATATTGCTTCAGGAGTGTGTTTATAAGGCTTGAGAATCAAAACTCTATAGCATTTGAGGTTGTTACGAGAAGCAAAAGCCATCCATACAAGAACTATTGTTGTTTAATGTTTTTGTGTAACTAGTTCCTTTCCCATGTATTTAGTTAAGTTTCAATGAATACAATGATGCAACAATCTATAGTTTCACAATTATGATTAAAGTACAAGTAAATCTTATTTAATCGGTCGTGTTACCTTGATTTGACTTCATTTTCATTAATCAAATATTATGTTTCTCGTTTGATGTCTAATTAGTTTATTTCCACTGTAATTTGATTCTCTATCTTCTCTAGATATACGAGTTGTTTATTGGTCCGTTGCACCTCGTTTCATTCCCTTGATGGTCAAAAATGGAATCTGTGAATCGATAGTTGTCATTTGGATTGATTCAATGGATTTTGAGGCAAGAATGTCTGAAGTTGGGTGGAGTGTTTGAGACAAGTTTGGGTAGGAGTTGATTGTTTAAATGGTCATTCGTGAGGTGTCATGTTCGATTTTGGTTTCAATTTAAACAATAGATGTTATGTTCCATGTTGATCGATTTGTGTGATTCCAATGAAGATTATATCAGATTTGATTATATTGCTTCAGGAGTGTGTTTATAAGGCTTGAGAATCAAAACTCTATAGCAATTGAGGTTGTTACGAGAAGCAAAAGCCATCCATACAAGAACTATTGTTGTTTAATGTTTTTGTGTAACTAGTTCCTTTCCAAGTATTTAGTTAAGTTCAATGAATACAATGATGCACCAATCTATAGTTGCACAATTATGATTAAAGTACAAGTAAATCTTATTTAATCGGTCGTGTTACGTTGATTTGACTTCATTTTCATTAATCAAATATTTTGTCTCGTTTGACGTGTAATTAGTTTCATTTCCACTGTAATTTGATTCTCTATTCTTCTCTAGTGATATACGAGTTGTTTATTGGTCCGTTGCACCTCGTTTCATTCCCTTGATGGTCAAAAAGGAATCTGTGAATCGATAGTTGTCATTTGGATTGATTCAATGGATTTTTGAGGCAAGAATGTCTGAAGTTGGTTGTGGAGTGTTTGAGACAAGTTTTGGGTAGGAGTTGATTGTTTAAATGGTCATTCGTGAGGTGTCATGTTCGATTTTGGTTTCAATTTAAACAATAGATGTTATGATCCATGTTGATCGATTAGTGTGATTCCAATGAAGATTATAATCAGATTTGATTTATTGCTTCGGGAGTGTGTTTATAAGGCTTGAGAATCAAAACTCTATAGCATTTGAGGTTGTTACGAGAAGCAAAAGCCATCCATACAAGAACTATTGTTGTTTAATGTTTTTGTATAACTAGTTCCTTTCCATGTATTTAGTTAAGTTTCAATGAATACAATGATGCAACAATCTATAGTTTCACAATTATGATTAAAGTACAAGTAAATCTTATTTAATTGTCGTGTTACCTTGATTTGACTTCATTTTCATTAATCAAATATTATGTTTTCGTTTGACGTCTAATTAGTTTATTTCCACTGTAATTTGATTCTCTATTCTTCTCTAGTGATATACGAGTTGTTTATTGGTCCGTTGCACCTCGTTTCATTCCCTTGATGGTCAAAAAATGGAATGTGAATCGATAGTTGTCATTTGGATTGATTCAATGGATTTTGAGGCAAGAATGTCTGAAGTTGGTTGGAGTGTTTGAGACAAGTTTTGGGTAGGAGTTGATTGTTTAAATGGTCATTCGTGAGGTGTCATGTTCGATTTGGTTTCAATTTAAACAATAGATGTTATGTTCCATGTGATCGATTAGTGTGATTCCAATGAAGATTATATCAGATTTGATTATATTGCTTCAAGTGTGGTTATAAGGCTTGAGAATCAAAACTCTATAGCATTTGAGGTTGTTACGAGAAGCAAAAGCCATCCCTACAAGAACTATTGTTGTTTAATGTTTGTGTAACTAGTTCCTTTCCCATGTATTTAGTTAAGTTTCAATGAATACAATGATGCACCAATCTATAGTTGCACAATTATGATTAAAGTACAAGTAAATCTTATTTAATCGGTCGTGTTACGTTGATTTGACTTCATTTTCATTAATCAAATATTTGTTTCTCGTTTGACGTGTAATTAGTTTCATTTCCACTGTAATTTGATTCTCTATTTCTCTAGTGATATACGAGTTGTTTATTGGTCCGTTGCACCTCGTTTCATTCCCTTGATGGTCAAAAATGGAATCTGTGAATCGATAGTTGTCATTTGGATTGATTCAATGGATTTTTGAGGCAAGAATGTCTGAAGTTGGTTGTGGAGTGTTTGAGACAAGTTTGGGTAGGAGTTGATTGTTTAAATGGTCATTCGTGAGGTGTCATGTTCGATTTTGGTTTCAATTTAAACAATAGATGTTATGATCCATGTTGATCGATTAGTGTGATTCCAATGAAGATTATAATCAGATTTGATTTATTGCTTCGGGAGTGTGTTTATAAGGCTTGAGAATCAAAACTCTATAGCATTTGAGGTTGTTACGAGAAGCAAAAGCCATCCATACAAGAACTATTGTTGTTTAATGTTTTTGTGTAACTAGTTCCTTTCCCATGTATTTAGTTAAGTTTCAATGAATACAATGATGCAACAATCTATAGTTTCACAATTATGATTAAAGTACAAGTAAATCTTATTTAATCGGTCGTGTTACCTTGATTTGACTTCATTTTCATTAATCAAATATTATGTTTCTCGTTTGATGTCTATTAGTTTTATTTCCACTGTAATTTGATTCTCTATTCTTCTCTAGTTATATACGAGTTGTTTATTGGTCCGTTGCACCTCGTTTCATTCCCTTGATGGTCAAAAATGGAATCTGTGAATCGATAGTTGTCATTTGGATTGATTCAATGGATTTTGAGGCAAGAATGTCTGAAGTTGGTTGTGGAGTGTTTGAGACAAGTTTTGGGTAGGAGTTGATTGTTTAAATGGTCATTCGTGAGGTGTCATGTTCGATTTTGGTTTCAATTTAAACAATAGATGTTATGTTCCATGTTGATCGATTGTGTGATTCCAATGAAGATTATATCAGATTTGATTATATTGCTTCAGGAGTGTGTTTATAAGGCTTGAGAATCAAAACTCTATAGCATTTGAGGTTGTTACGAGAAGCAAAAGCCATCCCTACAAGAACTATTGTTGTTTAATGTTTTTGTGTATAACTAGTTCCTTTCCATGTATTTAGTTAAGTTTCAATGAATACAATGATGCACCAATCTATAGTTGCACAATTATGATAAAGTACAAGTAAATCTTATTTAATCGGTCGTGTTACGTTGATTTGACTTCATTTTCATTAATCAAATATTTGTTTCTCGTTTGACGTCTAATTAGTTTCATTTCCACTGTAATTTGATTCTCTATTCTTCTCTAGTGATATACGTGTTGTTTATTGGTCCGTTGCACCTCGTTTCATTCCTTGATGGTCAAAAATGGAATCTGTGAATCGATAGTTGTCATTTGGATTGATTCAATGGATTTTTGAGGCAAGAATGTCTGAAGTTGGTTGTGGAGTGTTTGAGACAAGTTTTGGGTAGGAGTTGATTGTTTAAATGGTCATTCGTGAGGTGTCATGTTCGATTTTGGTTTCAATTTAAACAATAGATGTTATGATCCATGTGATCGATTAGTAGTGATTCCAATGAAGATTATAATCAGATTTGATTTTATTGCTTCGGGAGTGTGTTATAAGGCTTGAGAATCAAAACTCTATAGCATTTGAGGTTGTTACGAGAAGCAAAAGCCATCCATACGAGAACTATTGTTGTTTAATGTTTTTGTATAACTAGTTCCTTTCCCATGTATTTAGTTAAGTTTCAATGAATACAATGATGCAACAATCTATAGTTGCACAATTATGATTAAAGTACAAGTAAATCTTATTTAATATTGTGTTACATTGATTTGACTTCATTTTCATTAATCAAATATTATGTTTCTCGTTTACGTCTGATTAGTTTCATTTCCACTGTAATTTTATTCTCTACTCATCTCTAGTGATATACGAGTTGTTTATTGGTCCGTTGCACCTCGTTTCATTCCCTTGATCGTCGAAAAAGGAATCTGTGGTTTGATAGTTGTCATTTGGATTGATTCAATGGATTTTGAAGCAAGAATGTCTGAAGTTGCTTGTCGAGTGTTTGAGACAAGTTTTGGGTAGGAGTTATTGTTGAATGGTCATTCGTGAGGTGTCATGTTCTATTTGGTTTCAATTTAAACAATAGATGTTATGTTCCATGTGTGATCGATTAGTGTGATTCCAATGAAGATTATAATCAGATTTGATTATATTGCTTCGGGAGTGTGTTTATAAGGCTTGAGAATCAAAACTCTATAGCATTTGAGGTTGTTACGAGAAGCAAAAGCCATCCATACGAGAACTATTGTTGTTTAATGTTTTTGTATAACTAGTTCCTTTCCCATGTATTTAGTTAAGTTTCAATGAATACAATGATGCAACCAATCTATAGTTGCACAATTATGATTAAAGTACAAGTAAATCTTATTTAATTTGTATTGTGTTACATTGATTTGATTTCATTTTCATTAATCAAATATTATGTTTCTCGTTTGACATCTGATTAGTTCATTTCCACTGTAATTTGATTCTCTATTCTTCTCTAGGATATACGAGTTGTTTATTGATCCGTTGCACCTCGTTTCATTCCCTTGATAGTCGAAAAAGGAATCTGTCGTTTGATAGTTGTCATTTGGATTGATTCAATGGATTTTTAAGGCAAGAATGTCTGAAGTTGCTTGTGGAGTGTTTGAGACAAGTTTTGGGAAGGAGTCGATTGTTTGAATGGTCATTCGTGGGTGTCATGTTCGATTTTGGTTTCAATTTAAACAATAGATGTTATGTTCCATGTGTGATCGAATAGTGTGATTCCAATGAAGATTATATCAGATTTGATTATATTGCTTCAGGAGTGTGTTTATAAGGCTTGAGAATCAAAACTCTATAGCATTTGAGGTTGTTACGAGAAGCAAAAGCCATCCATACGAGAACTATTGTTGTTTAATGTTTTTGTATAACTAGTTCCTTCCAATGTATTTAGTTAAGTTTCAATGAATACAATGATGCACCAATCTATAGTTGCACAATTATGATAAAGTACAAGTAAATCTTATTTAATCGGTCGTGTTACGTTGATTTGACTTATTTTCATTAATCAAATATTATGTTTCTCGTTTGACGTGTAATTAGTTTCATTTCCACTGTAATTTGATTCTCTATTTTCTCTAGTGATATACGAGTTGTTTATTGGTCCGTTGCACCTCGTTTCATTCCCTTGATGGTCAAAAATGGAATCTGTGAATCGATAGTTGTCATTTGGATTGATTCAATGGTTTTGAGGCAAGAATGTCTGATGTTGGTTGTGGAGTGTTTGAGACAAGTTTTGGGTAGGAGTTGATTGTTTGAATGGTCATTCGTGAGGTGTCATGTTCGATTTGGTTTCAATTTAAACAATAGATGTTATGTTCCATGTTGATCGATTAGTGTGATTCCAATGAAGATTATATTCAGATTTGATTATATTGCTTCAGGAGTGTGTTTATAAGGCTTGAGAATCAAAACTCTATAGCATTTGAGGTTGTTACGAGAAGCAAAAGCCATCCATACAAGAACTATTGTTGTTTAATGTTTTGTGTAACTAGTTCCTTTCCCATGTATTTAGTTAAGTTTCAATGAATACAATGATGCACCAATCTATAGTGCACAATTATGATTAAAGTACAAGTAAATCTTATTTATTGGTATTGTGTTACATTGATTTGATTTCATTTTCATTAATCAAATATTATGTTTCTCGTTTGACATGATTAGTTTCATTTCCACTGTAATTTGATTCTCTATTCTTCTCTAGGATATATGAGTTGTTTATTGATCCGTTGCACCTCGTTTCATTCCCTTGATAGTCGAAAAAGGAATCTGTCATTTGATAGTTGTCATTTGGATTGATTCAATGGATTTTTAAGGCAAGAATGTCTGAAGTTGCTTGTGGAGTGTTGGAGACAAGTTTTGGGAGGAGTCGATTGTTTGAATGGTCATTCGTGAGGTGTCATGTTCGATTTTGGTTTCAATTTAAACAATAGATGTTATGTTCCATGTGTGATCGATTAGTGTGATTCCAATGAAGATTATATTCAGATTGATTATATTGCTTCAGGAGTGTGTTTATAAGGCTTGAGAATCAAAACTCTATGGCATTGAGGTTGTTACGAGAAGCAAAAGCCATCCATACAAGAACTATTGTTGTTTAATGTTTTTGTGTAACTAGTTCCTTTCCCATGTATTTAGTTAAGTTTCAATGAATACAATGATGCAACAATCTATAGTTTCACAATTATGATTAAAGTACAAGTAAATCTTATTTAATCGGTCGTGTTACCTTGATTTGACTTCATTTTCATTAATCAAATATTATATTCTCGTTTGACGTCTAATTAGTTTTATTTCCACTGTAATTTGATTCTCTATTCTTCTCTAGTGATATACGAGTTGTTTATTGGTCCGTTGCACCTGTTTCATTCCCTTGATGGTCAAAAATGGAATCTGTGAATCGATAGTTGTCATTTGGATTGATTCAATGGATTTTTGAGGCAAGAATGTCTGAAGTTGGTGTGGAGTGTTTGAGACAAGTTTTGGGTAGGAGTTAATTGTTTGAATGGTCATTCGTGAGGTGTCATGTTCGATTTTGGTTTCAATTTAAACAATAGATGTTATGTTCCATGTGTGATCGATTAGTGTGATTCCAATGAAGATTATAATCAGATTTGATTATATTGCTTCGGGAGTGTGTTTATAAGGCTTGAGAATCAAAACTCTATAGCATTTGAGGTTGTTACGAGAAGCAAAAGCCATCCATACGAGAACTATTGTTGTTTAATGTTTTTGTATAACTAGTTTCTTTCCCATGTATTTAGTTAAGTTTCAATGAATACAATGATGCAACAATCTATAGTTGCACAATTATGATTAAAGTACAAGTAAATCTTATTTAATGGTATTGTGTTACATTGATTTGATTCATTTTCATTAATCAAATATTATGTTTCTCGTTTGACATCTGATTAGTTTCATTTCCACTGTAATTTGATTCTCTATTCTTCTCTAGGGATATACGAGTTGTTTATGGATCCGTTGCACCTCGTTTCATTCCCTTGATAGTCGAAAAAGGAATCTGTGTTTGATAGTTGTCATTTGGATTGATTCAATGGATTTTTAAGCAAGAATGTCTGAAGTTGCTTGTGGAGTGTTTGAGACAAGTTTTGGGAAGGAGTCGATTGTTTGAATGGTCATTCGTGGGTGTCATGTTCGATTTTGGTTTCAATTTAAACAATAGATGTTATGTTCCATGTGTGATCGAATAGTGTGATTCCAATGAAGATTATATTCAGATTTGATTATATTGCTTCAGGAGTGTGTTTATAAGGCTTGAGAATCAAAACTCTATAGCATTTGAGGTTGTTACGAGAAGCAAAAGCCATCCATACGAGAACTATTGTTGTTTAATGTTTTTGTATAACTAGTTCCTTTCCAATGTATTTAGTTAAGTTTCAATGAATACAATGATGCACCAATCTATAGTTGCACAATTATGATAAAAGTACAAGTAAATCTTATTTAATCGGTCGTGTTACGTTGATTTGACTTCATTTTCATTAATCAAATATTATGTTTCTCGTTTGACGTGTATTAGTTTCATTTCCACTGTAATTTGATTCTCTATTTTCTCTAGTGATATACGAGTTGTTTATTGGTCCGTTGCACCTCGTTTCATTCCCTTGATGGTCAAAATGGAATCTGTGAATCGATAGTTGTCATTTGATTGATTCAATGGATTTTGAGGCAAGAATGTCTGAGTTGGTTGTGGAGTGTTTGAGACAAGTTTTGGGTAGGAGTTGATTGTTTGAATGGTCATTCGTGAGGTGTCATGTTCGATTTGGTTTCAATTTAAACAATAGATGTTATGTTCCATGTTGATCGATTAGTGTGATTCCAATGAAGATTATATTCAGATTTGATTATATTGCTTCAGGAGTGTGTTTATAAGGCTTGAGAATCAAAACTCTATAGCATTGAGGTTGTTACGAGAAGCAAAAGCCATCCATACAAGAACTATTGTTGTTTAATGTTTTGTGTAACTAGTTCCTTTCCATGTATTTAGTTAAGTTTCAATGAATACAATGATGCACCAATCTATAGTTGCACAATTATGATTAAAGTACAAGTAAATCTTATTTAATTGGTATTGTGTTACATTGATTTGATTTCATTTTCATTAATCAAATATTATGTTCTCGTTTGACATCTGATTAGTTTCATTTCCACTGTAATTTGATTCTCTATTCTTCTCTAGGGATATATGAGTTGTTTATTGATCCGTTGCACCTCGTTTCATTCCCTTGATAGTCGAAAAAGGAATCTGTCATTTGATAGTTGTCATTTGGATTGATTCAATGGATTTTTAGGCAAGAATGTCTGAAGTTGCTTGTGGAGTGTTGGAGACAAGTTTGGGAGGAGTCGAGTTTGATTGTTGTTCATTCGTGAGGTGTCATGTTCGATTTGGTTTCAATTTAAACAATAGATGTTATGTTCCATGTGTGATCGATTAGTGTGATTCCAATGAAGATATATTCAGATTTATTATATTGCTTCAGGAGTGTGTTTATAAGGCTTGAGAATCAAAACTCTATAGCATTTGAGGTTGTTACGAGAAGCAAAAGCCATCCATACAAGAACTATTGTTGTTTAATGTTTTGTGTAACTAGTTCCTTTCCCATGTATTTAGTTAAGTTTCAATGAATACAATGATGCAACAATCTATAGTTTCACAATTATGATTAAAGTACAAGTAAATCTTATTTAATCGGTCGTGTTACCTGATTTGACTTCATTTTCATTAATCAAATATTATATTTCTCGTTTGACGTCTAATTAGTTTTATTTCCACTGTAATTTGATTCTCTATTCTTCTCTAGTGATATACGAGTTGTTTATTGGTCCGTTGCACCTTGTTTCATTCCCTTGATGGTCAAAAATGGAATCTGTTATCGATAGTTGTCATTTGGATTGATTCAATGGATTTTTGAGGCAAGAATGTCTGATGTTGGTTGTGGAGTGTTTGAGACAAGTTTTGGGTAGGAGTTGATTGTTTGAATGGTCATTCGTGAGGTGTCATGTTCGATTTTGGTTTCAATTTAAACAATAGATGTTATGTTCCATGTTGATCGATTTGTGTGATTCCAATGAAGATTATATTCAGATTTGATTATATTGCTTCAGGAGTGTGTTTATAAGGCTTGAGAATCAAAACTCTATAGCATTTGAGGTTGTTATGAGAAGCAAAAGCCATCCATACGAGAACTATTGTTGTTTAATGTTTTTGTATAACTAGTTCCTTTCCAATGTATTTAGTTAAGTTTCAATGAATACAATGATGCACCAATCTATAGTTGCACAATTATGATTAAAGTACAAGTAAATCTTATTTAATCGGTCGTGTTACGTTGATTTGACTTCATTTTCATTAATCAAATATTATGTTCTCGTTTGACGTGTAATTAGTTTCATTTCCACTGTAATTTGATTCTCTATTTTTCTCTAGTGATATACGAGTTGTTTATTGGTCCGTTGCACCTCGTTTCATTCCCTTGATGGTCAAAAATGGAATCTGTGAATCGATAGTTGTCATTTGGATTGATTCAATGGATTTTGATGTAAGAATGTCTGAAGTTGGTTGTGGAGTGTTTGAGACAAGTTTTGGGTAGGAGTTGATTGTTTAAATGGTCATTCGTGAGGTGTCATGTTCGATTTTGGTTTCAATTTAAACAATAGATGTTTGATCCATGTTGATCGATTAGTGTGATTCCAATGAAGATTATAATCAGATTTGATTATATTGCTTCGGGAGTGTGTTTATAAGGCTTGAGAATCAAAACTCTATAGCATTTGAGGTTGTTACGAGAAGCAAAAGCCATCCATACAAGAACTATTGTTGTTTAATGTTTTTGTGTAACTAGTTCCTTTCCCATGTATTTAGTTAAGTTTCAATGAATACAATGATGCAACAATCTATAGTTTCACAATTATGATTAAAGTACAAGTAAATCTTATTTAATCGGTCGTGTTACCTTGATTTGACTTCATTTTCATTAATGAAATATTATGTTTCTCGTTTGATGTCTAATTAGTTTTACTTCCACTGTAATTTGATTCTCTATTCTTCTCTAGTTATATACGAGTTGTTTATTGGTCCGTTGCACCTCGTTTCATTCCCTTGATGGTCAAAAATGGAATCTGTGAATCGATAGTTGTCATTTGGATTGATTCAATGGATTTTTGAGGCAAGAATGTCTGAAGTTGGTTGTGGAGTGTTTGAGACAAGTTTTGGGTAGGAGTTGATTGTTTAAATGGTCATTCGTGAGGTGTCATGTTCGATTTTGGTTTCAATTTAAACAATAGATGTTATGTTCCATGTTGATCGATTTGTGTGATTCCAATGAAGATTATATTCAGATTTGATTATATTGCTTCAGGAGTGTGTTATAAGGCTTGAGAATCAAAACTCTATAGCATTTGAGGTTGTTACGAGAAGCAAAAGCCATCCTACAAGAACTATTGTTGTTTAATGTTTTTGTGTAACTAGTTCCTTTCCCAAGTATTTAGTTAAGTTTCAATGAATACAATGATGCACCAATCTATAGTTGCACAATTATGATTAAAGTACAAGTAAATCTTATTTAATCGGTCGTGTTACGTTGATTTGACTTCATTTTCATTAATCAATATTTTGTTTCTCATTTGACGTGTAATTAGTTTCATTTCCACTGTAATTTGATTCTCTATTCTTCTCTAGTGATATACGTGTTGTTTATTGGTCCGTTGCACCTCGTTTCATTCCCTTGATGGTCAAAAATGGAATTTGTGAATCGATAGTTGTCATTTGGATTGATTCAATGGATTTTTGAGGTAAGAATGTCTGAAGTTGGTTGTGGAGTGTTTGAGACAAGTTTGGGTAGGAGTTGATTGTTTAAATGGTCATTCGTGAGGTGTCATGTTCGATTTTGGTTTCAATTTAAACAATAGATGTTATGATCCATGTGATCGATTATTAGTGTGATTCCAATGAAGATTATAATCAGATTTGATTATATTGCTTCGGGAGTGTGTTTATAAGGCTTGAGAATCAAAACTCTATAGCATTGAGGTTGTTACGAGAAGCAAAAGCCATCCATACAAGAACTATTGTTGTTTAATGTTTTTTGTAACTAGTTCCTTTCCCATGTATTTAGTTAAGTTTCAATGAATACAATGATGCAACAATCTATAGTTTCACAATTATGATTAAAGTACAAGTAAATCTTATTTAATCGGTCGTGTTACTTGATTTGACTTCATTTTTATTAATCAAATATTATGTTTCTCGTTTGACGTCTAATTAGTTTTATTTCCACTGTAATTTGATTCTCTATTCTTCTCTAGTGATATACGAGTTGTTTATTGGTCCGTTGCACCTCGTTTCATTCCCTTGATGGTCAAAAATGGAATCTGTGAATCGATAGTTGTCATTTGGATTGATTCAATGGATTTTTGAGGCAAGAATGTCTGAAGTTGGTTGTGGAGTGTTTGAGACAAGTTTTGGGTAGGAGTTGATTGTTTAAATGGTCATTCGTGAGGTGTCATGTTCGATTTTGGTTTCAATTTAAACAATAGATGTTATGTTCCATGTTGATCGATTTGTGTGATTCCAATGAAGATTATATTCAGATTTGATTATATTGCTTCAGGAGTGTGTTTATAAGGCTTGAGAATCAAAACTCTATAGCATTTGAGGTTGTTACGAGAAGCAAAAGCCATCCCTACAAGAACTATTGTTGTTTAATGTTTTTGTGTAACTAGTTCCTTTCCCAAGTATTTAGTTAAGTTTCAATGAATACAATGATGCACCAATCTATAGTTGCACAATTATGATTAAAGTACAAGTAAATCTTATTTAATCGGTCGTGTTACGTTGATTTGACTTCATTTTCATTAATCAAATATTATGTTTCTCGTTTGACGTCTAATTAGTTTTATTTCCACTGTAATTTGATTCTCTATTCTTCTCTAGTGATATACGAGTTGTTTATTGGTCCGTTGCACCTCGTTTCATTCCCTTGATGGTCAAAAATGGAATCTGTGAATCGATAGTTGTCATTTGGATTGATTCAATGGATTTTTGAAGCAAGAATGTCTGAAGTTGGTTGTGGAGTGTTTGAGACAAGTTTTGGGTAGGAGTTGATTGTTTAAATGGTCATTCGTGAGGTGTCATGTTCGATTTTGGTTTCAATTTAAACAATAGATGTTATGATCCATGTTGATCGATTAGTGTGATTCCAATGAAGATTATAATTATTGATTTTATATTTGCTTTGAATCAAAACTCTATAGCATTTGAGATTGTTACGAGAAGCAAAAGCCATCCATACGAGAACTATTGTTGTTTAATGTTTTTGTTTAACTAGTTCCTTTCCCATGTATTTAGTTAAGTTTCAATGAATACAATGATGCAACAATCTATAGTTGCACAATTATGATTAAAGTACAAGTAAATTTTATTTAATTGGTATTGTGTTACATTGATTTGACTTCATTTTCATTAATCAAATATGATGTTTCTTGTTTGACGTCTGATTAGTTTCATTTCCACTGTAATTTGATTCTCTATTCTTCTCTAGTGATATAAGAGTTGTTTATTGATCCGTTGCAACTCGTTTCATTCCCTTGATGGTTGAAAAAGGAATCTGTCGTTTGATAGTTGTCATTTGGATTGATTTAATAAATTTTTGAGGAATGAATGTCTGAAGTTGCTTGTGGAGTGTTTGAGACAAGTTTTGGGAAGGAGTTGATTGTTTGAATGGTCATTCGTGTGGTGTCGTGTTCGATTTTGGTTTCAATTTAAACAATAGAGGTTATGTTCCATGTGTGATCGATTAGTGTGATTCCAATGAAGATTATAATCAGATTTGATTATATTGCTTTGGGAGTGTGTTTATAAGGCTTGAGAATCAAAACTCTATAGCATTTGAGGTTGTTACGAGAAGCAAAAGCCATCCATACGAGACTATTGTTGTTTATGTTTTTGTATAACTAGTTCCTTTCCCATGTATTTAGTTAAGTTTCAATGAATACAATGATGCACCAATCTATAGTTGCACAATTATGATTAAAGTACAAGTAAATCTTATTTAATCGGTATTGTGTTACATTGATTTGATTTCATTTTCATTAATCAAATATTATGTTTTTCGTTTGACGACTGATTAGTTTCATTTCCACTGTAATTTGATTCTCTATTCTTCTCTAGGGATATACGAGTTGTTTATTGATCCGTTGCATCGTTTCATTCCCTTGATAGTCGAAAAGGAATCTGTCGTTTGATAGTTGTCATTTGGATTGATTCAATGGATTTTTAAGGCAAGAATGTCTGAGTTGCTTATGGAGTGTTTGAGACAAGTTTTGGGAAGAAGTCGATTGTTTGTATGGTCATTCGTGAGGTGTCATGTTCGATTTTGGTTTCAATTTAAACAATAGATGTTATGTTCCATGTGATCGATCGATTAGTGTGATTCCAATGAAGATTATATTCAGATTTGATATATTGCTTCAGGAGTGTGTTTATAAGGCTTGAGAATCAAAACTCTATAGCATTTGAGGTTGTTACGAGAAGCAAAAGCCATCCATACAAGAACTATTGTTGTTTAATGTTTTTGTGTAACTAGTTCCTTTCCATGTATTTAGTTAAGTTTCAATGAATACAATGATGCACCAATCTATAGTTGCACATTATGATTAAAGTACAATTAAATCTTATTTAATCGGTCGTGTTACGTTGATTTGACTTCATTTTCATTAATCAAATATTATGTTTCTCGTTTGACATAATTAGTTTCATTTCCACTGTATTTGATTCTCTATTCTTCTCTAGTGATATACGAGTTGTTTATTGGTCCGTTGCACCTCGTTTCATTCCCTTGATGGTCAAAAATGGAATCTGTGAATCGATAGTTGTCATTTAGATTGATTCAATGGATTTTGATTTTGAGGCAAGAATGTCTGAAGTTGGTTGTGGAGTGTTTGAGACAAGTTTTGGGTAGGAGTTGATTGTTTAAATGGTCTTTCGTGAGGTGTCATGTTCGATTTTGGTTTCAATTTAAACAATAGATGTTATGATCCATGTTGATCGATTAGTATGATTCCAATGAAGATTATAATCATATTGATTATATTGCTTTGGAGTGTGTTTATAAGGCTTGAGAATCAAAACTCTATAGCATTTGAGGTTGTTACGAGAAGCAAAAGCCATCCATACGAGAACTATTGTTGTTTAATGTTTGTGATAACTAGTTCCTTCCCATGTATTTAGTTAAGTTTCAATGAATACAATGATGCAACAATCTATAGTTGCACAATTATGATTAAAGTACAAGTAAATCTTATTTAATGATATTGTGTTACATTGATTTGATTCATTTTCATTAATCAAATATTTTGTTTCTTGTTTGAAGTCTGATTAGTTTCATTTCCACTGTAAATTGATTCTCTATTCTTCTCTAGTGATATACGAGTTGTTTATTGATCTGTTGCAACTCGTTTCATTCCCTTGATGGTCGAAAAAGGAATCTGTCGTTTGATAGTTGTCATTTGGATTGATTTAATGAATTTTTGAGGCATGAATGTCTGAAGTTGCTTGTGGAGTGTTTGAGACATGTTTTGGGAAGGAGTTGATTGTTTGAATGGTCATTCGTGTGGTGTCGTGTTCGATTTTGGTTTCAATTTAAACAATAGATGTTATGTTCCATGTGTGATCGATTAGTGTGACTCCAATGAAGATTATATCAGATTTGATTATATTGCTTTGGGAGTGTGTTTACAAGGCTTGAGAATAAAAACTCTATAGCATTTGAGGTTGTTACGAGAAGCAAAAGCCATCCATACGAGAACTATTGTTGTTTAATGTTTTTGTATAACTAGTTTGTTTCCCATGTATTTAGTTAAGTTTCAATGAATACAATGATGCACCAATCTATAGTTGCACAATTATGATTAAAGTACAAGTAAATCTTATTTAATCGGTATTGTGTTACATTGATTTGATTTCATTTTCATTAATCAAATATTATGTTTCTCGTTTGACATCTGATTAGTTTCATTTCCACTGTAATTTGATTCTCTATTCTTCTCTAGGGATATACGAGTTGTATTGATCCGTTGCACCTCGTTTCATTCCCTTGATAGTCGAAAAAGGAATCTGTCATTTGATAGTTGTCATTTGGATTGATTCAATGGATTTTTAAGGCAAGAATGTTGATGTTGCTTGTGGAGTGTTTGAGACAAGTTTTGGGAAGGAGTCGATTGTTTGTATGGTCATTCGTGAGGTGTCATGTTCGATTTTGGTTTCAATTTAAACAATAGATGTTATGTTCCATGTGTGATCGATTAGTGTGATTCCAATGAAGATTATATTCAGATTTGATTATATTGCTTCAGGAGTGTGTTATAAGGCTTGAGAATCAAAACTCTATAGCATTTGAGGTTGTTACGAGAAGCAAAAGCCATCCATACAAGAACTATTGTTGTTTAATGTTTTTGTGTAACTAGTTCCTTACCATGTATTTAGTTAAGTTTCAAGGAATACAATGATGCAACAATCTATAGTTTCACAGTTATGATTAAAGTACAAGTAAATCTTATTTATCGGTCGTGTTACCTTGATTTGACTTCATTTTCATTAATCAAATATTATGTTTCTTGTTTGACATCTAATTAGTTTTATTTCCACTGTAATTTGATTCTCTATTCTTCTCTAGTGATATACGAGTTGTTTATTGGTCAGTTGCACCTAGTTTCATTCCCTTGATGGTCAAAATGGAATCTATGAATCGATAGTTGTCATTTGGATTGATTCAATGGATTTGAGGCAAGAATGTCTGATGTGGTTGTGGAGTGTTTGAGACAAGTTTTGGGTAGGAGTTGATTGTTTTAATGGTCATTCGTGAGGTGTCATGTTCGATTTTGTTTCAATTTAAACAATAGATGTTATGTTCCATGTTGATCGATTTGTGTGATTCCAATGAAGATTATATTCAGATTTGATTATATTGCTTTGGGAGTGTGTTTATAAGGCTTGAGAATCAAAACACTATAGCATTTGAGGTGTTACGAGAAGCAAAAGCCATCCATACGAGAACTATTGTTGTTTAATGTTTTTGTATAACTAGTTCCTTTCCCATGTATTTAGTTAAGTTTCAATGAATACAATAATGCACTAATCTATAGTTGCACAATTATGATTAAAGTACAAGTAAATCTTATTTAATCGGTATGTGTTAGATTGATTTGATTTCATTTTCATTAATCAAATATTATGTTTCTCGTTTGACTGATTAGTTTTATTTCCACTGTAATTTGATTCTCTATTCTTCTAGGGATACGAGTTGTTTATTGATGCGTTGCACCTCGTTTCATTCCCTTGATAGTCGAAAAAGGAATCTGTCGTTTGATAGTTGTCATTTGGATTGATTCAATGGATTTTTAAGGCAAGAATGTCTGATGTTGCTTGTGGAGTGTTTGAGACAAGTTTTGGGAAGGAGTCGATTATTTGTATGGTCATTTGTGAGGTGTCATGTTCGATTTTGGTTTCAATTAAACAATAGATGTTATGTTCCATGTGTGATCGATTAGTGTGATTCCAATGAAGATTCTATTTAGATTTGATTATATTGCTTCAGGAGTGTGTATAAGGCTTGAGAATCAAAACGCTATAGCATTTGAGGTTGTTACGAGAAGCAAAAGCCATCCATACAAGAACTATTGTTGTTAATGTTTTTGTGTAACTAGTTCCATTCCCATGTATTTAGTTAAGTTTCAATGAATACAATGATGCAACAATCTATAGTTTCACAATTATGATTAAAGTACAAGTAAATCTTATTTAATCGGTCGTGTTACCTTGATTTGACTTCATTTTCATTAATCAAATATTATGTTCTCGTTTGATGTCTGATTAGTTCATTTCCACTGTAAATTGATTCTCTATTCTTCTCTAGTGATATACGAGTTGTTTATTGATCTGTTGCAACTCGTTCATTCCCTTGATGGTCGAAAAAGGAATCTGTCGTTTGATAGTTGTCATTTGGATTGATTTAATGAATTTGAGGCATGAATGTCTGAAGTTGCTTGTGGAGTGTTTGAGACATGTTTTGGGAAGGAGTTGATTGTTTGAATGGTCATTCGTGTGGTGTCGTGTTCGATTTGGTTTCAATTTAAACAATAGATGTTATGTTCCATGTGTGATCGATTAGTGTGATTCCAATGAAGATTATAATCAGATTTGATTATATTGCTTTGGGAGTGTGTTTACAAGGCTTGAGAATCAAAACTCTATAGCATTTGAGGTTGTTACGAGAAGCAAAAGCCATCCATACAAGAACTATTGTTGTTTAATGTTTTTTGTAACTAGTTCCTTTCCATGTATTTTAGTTAAGTTTCAATGAATACAATGATGCAACAATCTATAGTTTCACAATTATGATTAAAGTACAAGTAAATCTTATTTAATCGGTCGTGTTACCTTGATTTGACTTCATTTTCTAATCAAATATTATGTTTCTCGTTTGACGTCTATTAGTTTATTTCCACTGTAATTTGATTCTCTATTCTTCTCTAGTGATATACGAGTTGTTTATTGGTCCGTTGCACCTCGTTTCATTCCCTTGATGGTCAAAAATGGAATCTATGAATCGATAGTTGTCATCTGGATTGATTCAATGGATTTTTGAGGCAAGAATGTCTGAAGTTGGTTGTGGAGTGTTGAGACAAGTTTGGGTAGGAGTTGATTGTTTAAATGGTCATTCGTGAGGTGTCATGTTCGATTTTGGTTTCAATTTAAACAATAGATGTTATGTTCCATGTTGATCGATTTGTGTGATTCCAATGAAGATTATATTCAGATTTGATTATATTGCTTCAGGAGTGTGTTTATAAGGCTTGAGAATCAAAACTCTATAGCAATTGAGGTTGTTACGAGAAGCAAAAGCCATCCCTACAAGAACTATTGTTTTAATGTTTTTGTGTAACTAGTTCCTTTCCCAAGTATTTAGTTAAGTTTCAATGAATACAATGATGCACCAATCTATAGTTGCACAATTATGATTAAAGTACAAGTAAATCTTATTTAATCGGTCGTGTTACGTTGATTTGACTTCATTTTCATTAATCAAATATTATGTTTCTCGTTTGACGTCTAATTAGTTTTATTTCCACTGTAATTTGATTCTCTATTCTTCTCTAGTGATATACGAGTTGTTTATTGGCCGTTGCACCTCGTTTCATTCCCTTGATGGTCAAAAAGGAATCTGTGAATCGATAGTTGTCATTTGGATTGATTCAATGGATTTTTGAAGCAAGAATGTCTGAAGTTGGTTGTGGAGTGTTTGAGACAAGTTTTGGGTAGGAGTTGATTGTTTAAATGGTCATTCGTGAGGTGTCATTTTCGATTTTGGTTTCAATTTAAACAATAGATGTTATGATCCATGTGATCGATTAGTGTGATTCCAATGAAGATTATAATCATATTTGATTATATTGCTTTGAATCAAAACTCTATAGCATTGAGATTGTTACGAGAAGCAAAAGCCATCCATACGAGAACTATTGTTGTTTAATGTTTTGTTAACTAGTTCCTTTCCCATGTATTTAGTTAAGTTTCAATGAATACAATGATGCAACAATCTATAGTTGCACAATTATGATTAAAGTACAAGTAAATTTATTAATTGGTATTGTGTTACATTGATTTGACTTCATTTTCATTAATCAAATATGATGTTTCTTGTTTGACGTCTGATTAGTTTCATTCCACTGTAATTTGATTCTCTATCTTCTCTAGTGATATAAGAGTGTTTATTGATCCGTTGCAACTCGTTTCATTCCCTTGATGGTTGAAAAAGGAATCTGGTTTGATAGTTGTCATTTGGATTGATTTAATAATTTTTGAGGAAGAATGTCTGAAGTTGCTTGTGGAGTGTTTGAGACAAGTTTTGGGAGGAGTGATGATGTTTGAATGGTCATTCGTGTGGTGTCGTGTTCGATTTTGGTTTCAATTTAAACAATAGAGGTTATGTTCCATGTGTGATCGATTAGTGTGATTCCAATGAAGATTATAATCAGATTTGATTATATTGCTTTGGGAGTGTGTTTATAAGGCTTGAGAATCAAAACTCTATAGCATTTGAGGTTGTTACGAGAAGCAAAAGCCATCCATACGAGAACTATTGTTTTTGTTGTTTTTGTATAACTAGTTCCTTTCCCATGTATTTAGTTAAGTTTCAATGAATACAATGATGCACCAATCTATAGTTGCACAATTATGATTAAAGTACAAGTAAATCTTATTTAATCGGTATTGTGTTACATTGATTTGATTTCATTTTCATTAATCAAATATTATGTTTTTCGTTTGACGACTGATTAGTTTCATTTCCACTGTAATTTGATTCTCTATTCTTCTCTAGGGATATACGAGTTGTTTATTGATCCGTTGCACATCGTTTCATTCCCTTGATAGTCGAAAAAGGAATCTGTCGTTTGATAGTTGTCATTTGGATTGATTCAATGGATTTTTAAGGCAAGAATGTCTGATGTTGCTTATGGAGTGTTTGAGACAAGTTTTGGGAAGAAGTCGATTGTTTGTATGGTCATTCGTGAGGTGTCATGTTCGATTTTGGTTTCAATTTAAACAATAGATGTTATGTTCCATGTGTGATCGATTAGTGTGATTCCAATGAAGATTATATTCAGATTTGATTATATTGCTTCAGGAGTGTGTTTATAAGGCTTGAGAATCAAAACTCTATAGCATTTGAGGTTGTTACGAGAAGCAAAAGCCATCCATACAAGAACTATTGTTGTTTAATGTTTTTGTGTAACTAGTTCCTTTCCCATGTATTTAGTTAAGTTTCAATGAATACAATGATGCACCAATCTATAGTTGCACAATTATGATTAAAGTACAATTAAATCTTATTTAATCGGTCGTGTTACGTTGATTTGACTTCATTTTCATTAATCAAATATTATGTTTCTCGTTTGACATCTAATTAGTTTCATTTCCACTGTATTTTGATTCTCTATTCTTCTCTAGTGATATACGAGTTGTTTATTGGTCCGTTGCACCTCGTTTCATTCCCTTGATGGTCAAAAATGGAATCTGTGAATCGATAGTTGTCATTTAGATTGATTCAATGGATTTTTGAGGCAAGAATGTCTGAAGTTGGTTGTGGAGTGTTTGAGACAAGTTTTGGGTAGGAGTTGATTGTTTAAATGGTCTTTCGTGAGGTGTCATGTTCGATTTTGGTTTCAATTTAAACAATAGATGTTATGATCCATGTTGATCGATTAGTATGATTCCAATGAAGATTATAATCATATTTGATTATATTGCTTTGGGAGTGTGTTTATAAGGCTTGAGAATCAAAACTCTATAGCATTTGAGGTTGTTACGAGAAGCAAAAGCCATCCATACGAGAACTATTGTTGTTTAATGTTTTTGTATAACTAGTTCCTTTCCCATGTATTTAGTTAAGTTTCAATGAATACAATGATGCAACAATCTATAGTTGCACAATTATGATTAAAGTACAAGTAAATCTTATTTAATTGATATTGTGTTACATTGATTTGATTTCATTTTCATTAATCAAATATTTTGTTTCTTGTTTGAAGTCTGATTAGTTTCATTTCCACTGTAAATTGATTCTCTATTCTTCTCTAGTGATATACGAGTTGTTTATTGATCTGTTGCAACTCGTTTCATTCCCTTGATGGTCGAAAAAGGAATCTGTCGTTTGATAGTTGTCATTTGGATTGATTTAATGAATTTTTGAGGCATGAATGTCTGAAGTTGCTTGTGGAGTGTTTGAGACATGTTTTGGGAAGGAGTTGATTGTTTGAATGGTCATTCGTGTGGTGTCGTGTTCGATTTTGGTTTCAATTTAAACAATAGATGTTATGTTCCATGTGTGATCGATTAGTGTGACTCCAATGAAGATTATAATCAGATTTGATTATATTGCTTTGGGAGTGTGTTTACAAGGCTTGAGAATCAAAACTCTATAGCATTTGAGGTTGTTACGAGAAGCAAAAGCCATCCATACGAGAACTATTGTTGTTTAATGTTTTTGTATAACTAGTTTGTTTCCCATGTATTTAGTTAAGTTTCAATGAATACAATGATTCACCAATCTATAGTTGCACAATTATGATTAAAGTACAAGTAAATCTTATTTAATCGGTATTGTGTTACATTGATTTGATTTCATTTTCATTAATCAAATATTATGTTTCTCGTTTGACATCTGATTAGTTTCATTTCCACTGTAATTTGATTCTCTATTCTTCTCTAGGGATATACGAGTTGTTTATTGATCCGTTGCACCTCGTTTCATTCCCTTGATAGTCGAAAAAGGAATCTGTCGTTTGATAGTTGTCATTTGGATTGATTCAATGGATTTTTAAGGCAAGAATGTCTGATGTTGCTTGTGGAGTGTTTGAGACAAGTTTTGGGAAGGAGTCGATTGTTTGTATGGTCATTCGTGAGGTGTCATGTTCGATTTTGGTTTCAATTTAAACAATAGATGTTATGTTCCATGTGTGATCGATTAGTGTGATTCCAATGAAGATTATATTCAGATTTGATTATATTGCTTCAGGAGTGTGTTTATAAGGCTTGAGAATCAAAACTCTATAGCATTTGAGGTTGTTACGAGAAGCAAAAGCCATCCATACAAGAACTATTGTTGTTTAATGTTTTTGTGTAACTAGTTCCTTTACCATGTATTTAGTTAAGTTTCAAGGAATACAATGATGCAACAATCTATAGTTTCACAGTTATGATTAAAGTACAAGTAAATCTTATTTAATCGGTCGTGTTACCTTGATTTGACTTCATTTTCATTAATCAAATATTATGTTTCTTGTTTGACATCTAATTAGTTTTATTTCCACTGTAATTTGATTCTCTATTCTTCTCTAGTGATATACGAGTTGTTTATTGGTCAGTTGCACCTAGTTTCATTCCCTTGATGGTCAAAAATGGAATCTGTGAATCGATAGTTGTCATTTGGATTGATTCAATGGATTTTTGAGGCAAGAATGTCTGATGTTGGTTGTGGAGTGTTTGAGACAAGTTTTGGGTAGGAGTTGATTGTTTTAATGGTCATTCGTGAGGTGTCATGTTCGATTTTGTTTTCATTTAAACAATAGATGTTATGTTCCATGTGATCGATTTGTGTGATTCAATGAAGATTATATTCAGATTTGATTATATTACTTCAGGAGTGTGTTTATAAGGCTTGAGAATCAAAACTCTATAGCATTTGAGGTTGTTACGAGAAGCAAAATCCATCCATACAACAACTATTGTTGTTTAATGTTTTTGTGTAACTAGTTCCTTTCCCATGTATTTAGTTAAGTTTCAATGAATACAATGATGCACCAATCTATAGTTGCACAATTATGATTAAAGTACAAGTAAATCTTATTTAATCGGTCGTGTTACGTTGATTTGACTTCATTTTCATTAATCAAATATTATGTTTCTCGTTTGACATCTAATTAGTTTCATTTCCACTGTAATTTGATTCTCTATTCTTCTCTAGTAATATACGAGTTGTTTATTGATCCGTTGCAACTCGTTTCATTCCCTTGATGGTCGAAAAAGGAATCTGTCATTTGATAGTTGTCATTTGGATTGATTTAATGAATTTTTGAGGCATGAATGTCTGAAGTTGCTTGAGGAGTGTTTGAGACAAGTTTTTGGAAGGAGTTGATTGTTTGAATGGTCATTCGTGTGGTGTCGTGTTCGATTTTGGTTTCAATTTAAACAATAGATGTTATGTTCCATGTGTGATCGATTAGTGTGATTCCAATGAAGATTATAATCAGATTTGATTATATTGCTTTGGGAGTGTGTTTATAAGGCTTGAGAATCAAAACACTATAGCATTTAAGGTTGTTACGAGAAGCAAAAGCCATCCATACGAGAACTATTGTTGTTTAATGTTTTTGTATAACTAGTTCCTTTCCCATGTATTTAGTTAAGTTTCAATGAATACAATGATGCACTAATCTATAGTTGCACAATTATGATTAAAGTACAAGTAAATCTTATTTAATCGGTATTGTGTTAGATTGATTTGATTTCATTTTCATTAATCAAATATTATGTTTCTCGTTTGACATCTGATTAGTTTTATTTCCACTGTAATTTGATTCTCTATTCTTCTCTAGGGATATACGAGTTGTTTATTGATGCGTTGCACCTCGTTTCATTCCCTTGATAGTCGAAAAAGGAATCTGTCGTTTGATAGTTGTCATTTGGATTGATTCAATGGATTTTTAAGGCAAGAATGTCTGATGTTGCTTGTGGAGTGTTTGAGACAAGTTTTGGGAAGGAGTCGATTATTTGTATGGTCATTTGTGAGGTGTCATGTTCGATTTTGGTTTCAATTTAAACAATAGATGTTATGTTCCATGTGTGATCGATTAGTGTGATTCCAATGAAGATTCTATTTAGATTTGATTATATTGCTTCAGGAGTGTGTTTATAAGGCTTGAGAATCAAAACGCTATAGCATTTGAGGTTGTTACGAGAAGCAAAAGCCATCCATACAAGAACTATTGTTGTTTAATGTTTTTGTGTAACTAGTTCCATTCCCATGTATTTAGTTAAGTTTCAATGAATACAATGATGCAACAATCTATAGTTTCACAATTATGATTAAAGTACAAGTAAATCTTATTTAATCGGTCGTGTTACCTTGATTTGACTTCATTTTCATTAATCAAATATTATGTTTCTCGTTTGATGTCTGATTAGTTTCATTTCCACTGTAAATTGATTCTCTATTCTTCTCTAGTGATATACGAGTTGTTTATTGATCTGTTGCAACTCGTTTCATTCCCTTGATGGTCGAAAAAGGAATCTGTCGTTTGATAGTTGTCATTTGGATTGATTTAATGAATTTTTGAGGCATGAATGTCTGAAGTTGCTTGTGGAGTGTTTGAGACATGTTTTGGGAAGGAGTTGATTGTTTGAATGGTCATTCGTGTGGTGTCGTGTTCGATTTTGGTTTCAATTTAAACAATAGATGTTATGTTGTGTGATCGATTAGTGTGATTCCAATGAAGATTATAATCAGATTTGATTATATTGCTTGGGAGTGTGTTTACAAGGCTTGAGAATCAAAACTCTATAGCATTTGAGGTTGTTACGAGAAGCAAAAGCCATCCATACGAGAACTATTGTTGTTTAATGTTTTTGTATAACTAGTTCGTTTCCATGTATTTAGTTAAGTTTCAATGAATACAATGATGCACCAATCTATAGTTGCACAATTATGATTAAAGTACAAGTAAATCTTATTTAATCGGTATTGTGTTACATTGATTTGATTCATTTTCATTAATCAAATATTATGTTTCTCGTTTGACATCTGATTAGTTTCATTTCCACTGTAATTTGATTCTCTATTCTTCTCTAGGGATATACGAGTTGTTTATTGATCCGTTGCACCTCGTTTCATTCCCTTGATAGTCGAAAAAGGAATCTGTCGTTGATAGTTGTCATTTGGATTGATTCAATGGATTTTTAAGGCAAGAATGTCTGATGTTGCTTGTGGAGTGTTGAGACAAGTTTTGGGAAGGAGTCGATTGTTTGTGGTCATTCGTGAGGTGTCATGTTCGATTTTGGTTTCAATTTAAACAATAGATGTTATGTTCCATGTGTGATCGATTAGTGTGATTCCAATGAAGATTATATTCAGATTTGATTATATTGCTTCAGGAGTGTGTTTATAAGGCTTGAGAATCAAAACTCTATAGCATTTGAGGTTGTTACGAGAAGCAAAAGCCATCCATACAAGAACTATTGTTGTTTAATGTTTTTGTGTAACTAGTTCCTTTACCATGTATTTAGTTAAGTTTCAAGGAATACAATGATGCAACAATCTATAGTTTCACAGTTATGATTAAAGTACAAGTAAATCTTATTTAATCGGTCGTGTTACCTTGATTTGACTTCATTTTCATTAATCAAATATTATGTTTCTCGTTTGACATCTAATTAGTTTTATTTCCACTGTAATTTGATTCTCTATTCTTCTCTTGTGATATACGATTTGTTTATTGGTCAGTTGCACCTCGTTTCATTCCCTTGATGGTCAAAAATGGAATCTGTGAATCGATAGTTGTCATTTGGATTGATTCAATGGATTTTTGAGGCAAGAATGTCTGATTGGTTATGGAGTGTTTGAGACAAGTTTTGGGTAGGAGTTGATTGTTTTAATGGTCATTCGTGAGGTGTCATGTTCGATTTTGTTTTCAATTTAAACAATAGATGTTATGTTCCATGTTGATCGATTTGTGTGATTCCAATGAAGATTATATTCAGATTTGATTATATTACTTCAGGAGTGTGTTTATAAGGCTTGAGAATCAAAACTCTATAGCATTTGAGGTTGTTACGAGAAGCAAAAGCCATCCATACAAGAACTATTGTTGTTTAATGTTTTTGTATACTAGTTCCTTTCCCATGTATTTAGTTAAGTTTCAATGAATACAATGATGCAACAATCTATAGTTGCACAATTATGATTAAAGTACAAGTAAATCTTATTTAATCGGTATTGTGTTACATTGATTTGACTTCATTTTCATTAATCAAATATTATGTTTCTCGTTTGACATCTGATTAGTTTCATTCCACTGTAATTGATTCTCTATTCTTCTCTAGGGATATACGAGTTGTTTATTGATCCGTTGCACCTCGTTTCATTCCTTGATGGTCGAAAAAGGAATCTGTCGTTTGATAGTTGTCATTTGGATTGATTCAATGGATTTTTAAGGCAAGAAGTCTGAAGTTGCTTGTGGAGTGTTGAGACAAGTTTTGGGAGGAGTTGATTGATTTGAATGGTCATTCGTGTGGTGTCATGTTCGATTTTGGTTTCAATTTAAACAATAGATGTTATTTCCATGTGATCGATTAGTGTGATTCCAATGAAGATAATTAGATTTGATTATATTGCTTCAGGGAGTGTGTTTTATAAGGCTTGAGAATCAAAACTCTATAGCATTTGAGGTTGTTACGAGAAGCAAAAGCCATCCATACAAGAACTATTGTTGTTTAATGTTTTGTGTATAACTAGTTCCTTTCCCATGTATTTAGTTAAGTTTCAATGAATACAATGATGCAACAATCTATAGTTTCACAATTATGATTAAGTACAAGTAAATCTTATTTAATCGGTCGTGTTACCTTGATTTGACTTCATTTTCATTAATCAAATATTATGTTTCTCGTTTGAATGTCTGATTAGTTTCATTTCCACTGTAATTTGATTCTCTATTCTTCTCTAGTGATATACGAGTTGTTTATTGGTCCGTTGCACCTCGTTTCATTCCCTTGATGGTCGAAAAAGGAATCTGTGATCGATAGTTGTCATTTGGATTGATTCAATGGATTTTGAGGCAAGAATGTCTGATGTTGGTTGTGGAGTGTTTGAGACAAGTTTTGGGAGGAGTTGATTGTTTGAATGGTCATTCGTGAGGTGTCATGTTCGATTTTGGTTTCAATTTAAACAATAGATGTTATGTTCCATGTTGATCGATTTGTGTGATTCCAATGAAGATTATATCAGATTTGATTATATTGCTTCAGGAGTGTGTTTATAAGGCTTGAGAATCAAAACTCTATAGCATTTGAGGTTGTTACGAGAAGCAAAAGCCATCCATACAAGAACTATTGTTGTTTAATGTTTTTGTGTAACTAGTTCCTTTCCCATGTATTTAGTTAAGTTTCAATGAATACAATGATGCAACAATCTATAGTTGCACAATTATGATTAAAGTACAAGTAAATCTTATTTAATCGGTCGTGTTACCTTGATTTGACTTCATTTTCATTAATCAAATATTATGTTTCTCGTTTGACGTCTAATTAGTTTTATTTCCACTGTAATTTGATTCTCTATTCTTCTCTAGTGATATACGAGTTGTTTATTGGTCCGTTGCACCTCGTTTCATTCCCTTGATGGTCAAAAAGGAATCTGTGAATCGATAGTTGTCATTTGGATTGATTCAATGGATTTTTGAGGCAAGAATGTCTGAAGTTGGTTGTGGAGTGTTTGAGACAAGTTTTGGGTAGGAGTTGATTGTTTGAATGGTCATTCGTGAGGTGTCATGTTCGATTTTGGTTTCAATTTAAACAATAGATGTTATGTTCCATGTTGATCGATTAGTGTGATTCCAATGAAGATTATAATCAGATTTGATTATATTGCTTCGGGAGTGTGTTTATAAGGCTTGAGAATCAAAACTCTATAGCATTTGAGGTTGTTACGAGAAGCAAAAGCCATCCATACGAGAACTATTGTTGTTTAATGTTTTGTGTAACTAGTTCCTTTCCCATGTATTTAGTTAAGTTTCAATGAATACAATGATGCACCAATCTATAGTTGCACAATTATGATTAAAGTACAAGTAAATCTTATTTAATCGGTCGTGTTACCTTGATTTGACTTCATTTTCATTAATCAAATATTATGTTTCTCGTTTGACGTCTAATTAGTTTCATTTCCACTGTAATTTGATTCTCTATTCTTCTCTAGTGATATACGAGTTGTTTATTGGTCCGTTGCACCTCGTTTCATTCCCTTGATGGTCAAAAATGGAATCTGTGAATCGATAGTTGTCATTTGGATTGATTCAATGGATTTTTGAGGCAAGAATGTCTGAAGTTGGTTGTGGAGTGTTTGAGACAAGTTTTGGGTAGGAGTTGATTGTTTAAATGGTCATTCGTGAGGTGTCATGTTCGATTTTGGTTTCAATTTAAACAATAGATGTTATGTTCCATGTTGATCGATTAGTGTGATTCCAATGAAGATTATAATCAGATTTGATTATATTGCTTCGGGAGTGTGTTTATAAGGCTTGAGAATCAAAACTCTATAGCATTTGAGGTTGTTACGAGAAGCAAAAGCCATCCATACGAGAACTATTGTTGTTTAATGTTTTTGTATAACTAGTTCCTTTCCCATGTATTTAGTTAAGTTTCAATGAATACAATGATGCAACAATCTATAGTTTCACAATTATGATTAAAGTACAAGTAAATCTTATTTAATCGGTCGTGTTACGTTGATTTGACTTCATTTTCATTAATCAAATATTATGTTTCTCGTTTGACGTCTAATTAGTTTCATTTCCACTGTAATTTGATTTTCTATTCTTCTCTAGTGATATACGAGTTGTTTATTGGTCCGTTGCACCTCGTTTCATTCCCTTGATGGTCAAAAATGGAATCTGTGAATCGATAGTTGTCATTTTGATTGATTCAATGGATTTTTGAGGCAAGAATGTCTGAAGTTGGTTGTGGAGTGTTTGAGACAAGTTTTGGGTAGGAGTTGATTGTTTAAATGGTCATTCGTGAGGTGTCATGTTCGATTTTGGTTTCAATTTAAACAATAGATGTTATGATCCATGTTGATCGATTAGTATGATTCCAATGAAGATTATAATCATATTTGATTATATTGCTTTGGGAGTGTGTTTATAAGGCTTGAGAATCAAAACTCTATAGCATTTGAGGTTGTTACGAGAAGCAAAAGCCATCCATACGAGAACTATTGTTGTTTAATGTTTTTGTATAACTAGTTCCTTTCCCATGTATTTAGTTAAGTTTCAATGAATACAATGATGCAACAATCTATAGTTTCACAATTATGATTAAAGTACAAGTAAATCTTATTTAATCGGTCGTGTTACCTTGATTTGAATTCATTTTCACTAATCAAATATTATATTTCTCGTTTGACGTCTAATTAGTTTTATTTCCACTGTAATTTGATTCTCTATTCTTCTCTAGTGATATACGAGTTGTTTATTGGTCCGTTGCACCTCGTTTCATTCCCTTGATGGTCAAAAATGGAATCTGTGAATCGATAGTTGTCATTTGGATTGATTCAATGGATTTTTGAGGCAAGAATGTCTGAAGTTGGTTGTGGAGTGTTTGAGACAAGTTTTGGGTAGGAGTTGATTGTTTAAATGGTCATTCGTGAGGTGTCATGTTCGATTTTGGTTTCAATTTAAACAATAGATGTTATGTTCCATGTTGATCGATTAGTGTGATTCCAATGAAGATTATATCAGATTTGATTATATTGCTTCAGGAGTGTGTTTATAAGGCTTGAGAATCAAAACTCTATAGCATTTGAGGTTGTTACGAGAAGCAAAAGCCATCCATACAAGAACTATTGTTGTTTAATGTTTTTGTGTAACTAGTTCCTTTCCCATGTATTTAGTTAAGTTTCAATGAATACAATGATGCAACAATCTATAGTTGCACAATTATGATTAAAGTACAAGTAAATCTTATTTAATCGGTCGTGTTACCTTGATTTGACTTCATTTTCATTAATCAAATATTATGTTTCTCGTTTGACGTCTGATTAGTTTCATTTCCACTGTAATTTGATTCTCTATTCTTCTCTAGTGATATACGAGTTGTTTATTGGTCCGTTGCACCTCGTTTCATTCCCTTGATGGTCGAAAAAGGAATCTGTGGATCGATAGTTGTCATTTGGATTGATTCAATGGATTTTTGAGGCAAGAATGTCTGAAGTTGGTTGTGGAGTGTTTGAGACAAGTTTTGGGTAGGAGTTGATTGTTTGAATGGTCATTCGTGAGGTGTCATGTTCGATTTTGGTTTCAATTTAAACAATAGATGTTATGTTCCATGTTGATCGATTTGTGTGATTCCAATGAAGATTATATTCAGATTTGATTATATTGCTTCAGGAGTGTGTTTATAAGGCTTGAGAATCAAAACTCTATAGCATTTGAGGTTGTTACGAGAAGCAAAAGCCATCCATACAAGAACTATTGTTGTTTAATGTTTTTGTGTAACTAGTTCCTTTCCCATGTATTTAGTTAAGTTTCAATGAATACAATGATGCAACAATCTATAGTTCACAATTATGATTAAAGTACAAGTAAATCTTATTTAATCGGTCGTGTTACCTTGATTTGACTTCATTTTCATTAATCAAATATTATGTTTCTCGTTTGACGTCTAATTAGTTTCATTTCCACTGTAATTTGATTCTCTATTCTTCTCTAGTGATATACGAGTTGTTTATTGGTCCGTTGCACCTCGTTTCATTCCCTTGATGGTCAAAAATGGAATCTGTGAATCGATAGTTGTCATTTGGATTGATTCAATGGATTTTTGAGGCAAGAATGTCTGAAGTTGGTTGTGGAGTGTTTGAGACAAGTTTTGGGTAGGAGTTGATTGTTTAAATGGTCATTCGTGAGGTGTCATGTTCGATTTTGGTTTCAATTTAAACAATAGATGTTATGTTCCATGTTGATCGATTAGTGTGATTCCAATGAAGATTATAATCAGATTTGATTATATTGCTTCGGGAGTGTGTTTATAAGGCTTGAGAATCAAAACTCTATAGCATTTGAGGTTGTTACGAGAAGCAAAAGCCATCCATACGAGAACTATTGTTGTTTAATGTTTTTGTATAACTAGTTCCTTTCCCATGTATTTAGTTAAGTTTCAATGAATACAATGATGCAACAATCTATAGTTGCACAATTATGATTAAAGTACAAGTAAATCTTATTTAATCGGTCGTGTTACCTTGATTTGACTTCATTTTCATTAATCAAATATTATGTTTCTCGTTTGACGTCTAATTAGTTTCATTTCCACTGTAATTTGATTCTCTATTCTTCTCTAGTGATATACGAGTTGTTTATTGGTCCGTTGCACCTCGTTTCATTCCCTTGATGGTCAAAAATGGAATCTGTGAATCGATAGTTGTCATTTGGATTGATTCAATGGATTTTTGAGGCAAGAATGTCTGAAGTTGGTTGTGGAGTGTTTGAGACAAGTTTTGGGTAGGAGTTGATTGTTTAATGGTCATTCGTGAGGTGTCATGTTCGATTTTGGTTTCAATTTAAACAATAGATGTTATGTTCCATGTTGATCGATTAGTGTGATTCCAATGAAGATTATAATCAGATTTGATTATATTGCTTGGGAGTGTGTTTATAAGGCTTGAGAATCAAAACTCTATAGCATTTGAGGTTGTTACGAGAAGCAAAAGCCATCCATACGAGAACTATTGTTGTTTAATGTTTTTGTATAACTAGTTCCTTTCCCATGTATTTAGTTAAGTTTCAATGAATACAATGATGCAACAATCTATAGTTGCACAATTATGATTAAAGTACAAGTAAATCTTATTTAATCGGTCGTGTTACCTTGATTTGACTTCATTTTCATTAATCAAATATTATGTTTCTCGTTTGACGTCTAATTAGTTTCATTTCCACTGTAATTTGATTCTCTATTCTTCTCTAGTGATATACGAGTTGTTTATTGGTCCGTTGCACCTCGTTTCATTCCCTTGATGGTCAAAAATGGAATCTGTGAATCGATAGTTGTCATTTGGATTGATTCAATGGATTTTTGAGGCAAGAATGTCTGAAGTTGGTTGTGGAGTGTTTGAGACAAGTTTTGGGTAGGAGTTGATTGTTTAAATGGTCATTCGTGAGGTGTCATGTTCGATTTTGGTTTCAATTTAAACAATAGATGTTATGTTCCATGTTGATCGATTAGTGTGATTCCAATGAAGATTATAATCAGATTTGATTATATTGCTTTGGGAGTGTGTTTATAAGGCTTGAGAATCAAAACTCTATAGCATTTGAGGTTGTTACGAGAAGCAAAAGCCATCCATACGAGAACTATTGTTGTTTAATGTTTTGTATAACTAGTTCCTTTCCCATGTATTTAGTTAAGTTTCAATGAATACAATGATGCAACAATCTATAGTTTCACAATTATGATTAAAGTACAAGTAAATCTTATTTAATCGGTCGTGTTACCTTGATTTGACTTCATTTTCATTAATCAAATATTATGTTTCTCGTTTGACGTCTATTAGTTTATTTCCACTGTAATTTGATTCTCTATTCTTCTCTAGTGATATACGAGTTGTTTATTGGTCCGTTGCACCTCGTTTCATTCCCTTGATGGTCAAAAATGGAATCTGTGAATCGATAGTTGTCATTTGGATTGATTCAATGGATTTTTGAGGCAAGAATGTCTGAAGTTGGTTGTGGAGTGTTTGAGACAAGTTTTGGGTAGGAGTTGATTGTTTAAATGGTCATTCGTGAGGTGTCATGTTCGATTTTGGTTTCAATTTAAACAATAGATGTTATGTTCCATGTTGATCGATTTGTGTGATTCCAATGAAGATTATATTCAGATTTGATTATATTGCTTCAGGAGTGTGTTTATAAGGCTTGAGAATCAAAACTCTATAGCATTTGAGGTTGTTACGAGAAGCAAAAGCCATCCATACAAGAACTATTGTTGTTTAATGTTTTTGTGTAACTAGTTCCTTTCCCATGTATTTAGTTAAGTTTCAATGAATACAATGATGCACCAATCTATAGTTGCACAATTATGATTAAAGTACAAGTAAATCTTATTTAATCGGTCGTGTTACGTTGATTTGACTTCATTTTCATTAATCAAATATTATGTTTCTCGTTTGACATCTAATTAGTTTCATTTCCACTGTAATTTGATTTTCTATTCTTCTCTAGTGATATACGAGTTGTTGATTGGTCCGTTGCACCTCGTTTCATTCCCTTGATAGTCGAAAAAGGAATCTGTCGTTTGATAGTTGTCATTTGGATTGATTCAATGGATTTTTGAGGCAAGAATGTCTGAAGTTGCTTGTGGAGTGTTTGAGACAAGTTTTGGGTAGGAGTCGATTGTTTGAATGGTCATTCGTGAGGTGTCATGTTCGATTTTGGTTTCAATTCAAACAATAGATGTTATGTTCCATGTGTGATCGATTAGTGTGATTCCAATGAAGATTATATTCAGATTTGATTATATTGCTTCAGGAGTGTGTTTATAAGGCTTGAGAATCAAAACTCTATAGCATTTGAGGTTGTTACGAGAAGCAAAAGCCATCCATACAAGAACTATTGTTGTTTAATGTTTTTGTGTAACTAGTTCCTTTCCCATGTATTTAGTTAAGTTTCAATGAATACAATGATGCAACAATCTATAGTTTCACAATTATGATTAAAGTACAAGTAAATCTTATTTAATCGGTCGTGTTACCTTGATTTGACTTCATTTTCATTAATCAAATATTATGTTTCTCGTTTGACGTCTAATTAGTTTTATTTCCACTGTAATTTGATTCTCTATTCTTCTCTAGTGATATACGAGTTGTTTATTGGTCCGTTGCACCTCGTTTCATTCCCTTGATGGTCAAAAATGGAATCTGTGAATCGATAGTTGTCATTTGGATTGATTCAATGGATTTTTGAGGCAAGAATGTCTGATGTTGGTTGTGGAGTGTTTGAGACAAGTTTTGGGTAGGAGTTGATTGTTTGAATGGTCATTCGTGAGGTGTCATGTTCGATTTTGGTTTCAATTTAAACAATAGATGTTATGTTCCATGTTGATCGATTGTGTGATTCCAATGAAGATTATATTCAGATTTGATTATATTGCTTCAGGAGTGTGTTTATAAGGCTTGAGAATCAAAACTCTATAGCATTTGAGGTTGTTACGAGAAGCAAAAGCCATCCATACAAGAACTATTGTTGTTTAATGTTTTTGTGTAACTAGTTCCTTTCCCATGTATTTAGTTTAGTTTCAATGAATACATTGATGCACTAATCTATAGTTGCACAATTATGATTAAAGTACAAGTAAATCTTATTTAATCGGTCGTGTTACGTTGATTTGACTTCATTTTCATTAATCAAATATTATGTTTCTCGTTTGACATCTAATTAGTTTCATTTCCACTGTAATTTGATTCTCTATTCTTCTCTAGTGATATACGAGTTGTTTATTGGTCCGTTGCACCTCGTTTCATTCCCTTGATGGTCAAAAATGGAATCTGTGAATCGATAGTTGTCATTTGATTGATTCAATGGATTTTTGAGGCAAGAATGTCTGAAGTTGGTTGTGGAGTGTTTGAGACAAGTTTTGGGTAGGAGTTGATTGTTTAAATGGTCATTCGTGAGGTGTCATGTTCGATTTTGGTTTCAATTTAAACAATAGATGTTATGATCCATGTTGATCGATTAGTGTGATTCCAATGAAGATTATAATCAGATTTGATTATATTGCTTGGGAGTGTGTTTATAAGGCTTGAGAATCAAAACTCTATAGCATTTGAGGTTGTTACGAGAAGCAAAAGCCATCCATACGAGAACTATTGTTGTTTAATGTTTTTGTATAACTAGTTCCTTTCCCATGTATTTAGTTAAGTTTCAATGAATACAATGATGCAACAATCTATAGTTGCACAATTATGATTAAAGTACAAGTAAATCTTATTTAATGGTATTGTGTTACATTGATTTGACTTCATTTTCATTAATCAAATATTATGTTTCTCGTTTGACATCTGATTAGTTTCATTTCCACTGTAATTTGATTCTCTATTCTTCTCTAGTGATATACGAGTTGTTTATTGTCCGTTGCACCTCGTTTCATTCCCTTGATGGTCGAAAAGGAATCTGTCGTTTGATAGTTGTCATTTGGATTGATTCAATGGATTTTTGAGGCAAGAATGTCTGAAGTTGCTTGTGGAGTGTTTGAGACAAGTTTTGGGAAGGAGTTGATTGTTTGAATGGTCATTCGTGAGGTGTCATGTTCGATTTTGGTTTCAATTTAAACAATAGATGTTATGTTCCATGTGTGATCGATTAGTGTGATTCCAATGAAGATTATAATCAGATTTGATTATATTGCTTTGGGAGTGTGTTTATAAGGCTTGAGAATCAAAACTCTATAGCATTTGAGGTTGTTACGAGAAGCAAAAGCCATCCATACGAGAACTATTGTTGTTTAATGTTTTTGTATAACTAGTTCCTTTCCCATGTATTTAGTTAAGTTTCAATGAATACAATGATGCACCAATCTATAGTTGCACAATTATGATTAAAGTACAAGTAAATCTTATTTAATCGGTATTGTGTTACATTGATTTGATTTCATTTTCATTAATCAAATATTATGTTTCTCGTTTGACATCTGATTAGTTTCATTTCCACTGTAATTTGATTCTCTATTCTTCTCTAGTGATATACGAGTTGTTTATTGATCCGTTGCACCTCGTTTCATTCCCTTGATGGTCGAAAAAGGAATCTGTCGTTTGATAGTTGTCATTTGGATTGATTCAATGGATTTTGAGGCAAGAATGTCTGAAGTTGCTTGTGGAGTGTTTGAGACAAGTTTTGGGAAGGAGTTGATTGTTTGAATGGTCATTCGTGAGGTGTCATGTTCGATTTTGGTTTCAATTTAAACAATAGATGTTATGTTCCATGTGTGATCGATTAGTGTGATTCCAATGAAGATTATATTCAGATTTGATTATATTGCTTCAGGAGTGTGTTTATAAGGCTTGAGAATCAAAACTCTATAGCATTTGAGGTTGTTACGAGAAGCAAAAGCCATCCATACAAGAACTATTGTTGTTTAATGTTTTTGTGTAACTAGTTCCTTTCCCATGTATTTAGTTAAGTTTCAATGAATACAATGATGCACCAATCTATAGTTGCACAATTATGATTAAAGTACAAGTAAATCTTATTTAATCGGTCGTGTTACTTGATTTGACTTCATTTTCATTAATCAAATATTATGTTTCTCGTTTGACGTCTAATTAGTTTCATTTCCACTGTAATTTGATTCTCTATTCTTCTCTAGTGATATACGAGTTGTTTATTGGTCCGTTGCACCTCGTTTCATTCCCTTGATGGTCAAAAATGGAATCTGTGAATCGATAGTTGTCATTTGGATTGATTCAATGGATTTTTGAGGCAAGAATGTCTGAAGTTGGTTGTGGAGTGTTTGAGACAAGTTTTGGGTAGGAGTTGATTGTTTTAAATGGTCATTCGTGAGGTGTCATGTTCGATTTTGGTTTCAATTTAAACAATAGATGTTATGTTCCATGTTGATCGATTAGTGTGATTCCAATGAAGATTATAATCAGATTTGATTATATTGCTTTGGGAGTGTGTTTATAAGGCTTGAGAATCAAAACTCTATAGCATTTGAGGTTGTTACGAGAAGCAAAAGCCATCCATACAAGAACTATTGTTGTTTAATGTTTTTGTATAACTAGTTCCTTTCCCATGTATTTAGTTAAGTTTCAATGAATACAATGATGCACAATCTATAGTTTCACAATTATGATTAAAGTACAAGTAAATCTTATTTAATCGGTCGTGTTACTTGATTTGACTTCATTTTCATTAATCAAATATTATGTTTCTCGTTTGACGTCTAATAGTTTTTTCCACTGTAATTTGATTCTCTATTCTTCTCTAGTGATATACGAGTTGTTTATTGGTCCGTTGCACCTCGTTTCATTCCCTTGATGGTCAAAAATGGAATCTGTGAATCGATATTTGCCATTTGGATTGATTCAATGGATTTTTGAGGCAAGAATGTCTGATGTTGGTTGTGGAGTGTTTGAGACAAGTTTTGGGTAGGAGTTGATTGTTTGAATGGTCATTAGTGAGGTGTCATGTTCGATTTTGGTTTCAATTTAAACAATAGATGTTATGTTCCATGTTGATCGATTAGTGTGATTCCAATGAAGATTATATTCAGATTTGATTATATTGCTTCAGGAGTGTGTTTACAAGGCTTGAGAATCAAAACTCTAT
Source organism: Flaveria sonorensis (assembly GCA_025506505.1). Lineage (NCBI taxonomy): Eukaryota > Viridiplantae > Streptophyta > Magnoliopsida > Asterales > Asteraceae > Flaveria > Flaveria sonorensis. The sequence goes on along the minus strand of JACCIY010000033.1, from coordinate 54,045 downwards.
AGCATTTGAGGTTGTTACGAGAAGCAAAAGCCATCCATACAAGAACTATTGTTGTTTAATGTTTTTATGTAACTAGTTCCTTTCCCCTGTATTTAGTTAAGTTTCAATGAATACAATGATGCACCAATCTATAGTTGCAGAATTATGATTAAATTACAAGTAAATCTTATTTAATCGGTCGTGTTACGTTGATTTGACTTCATTTTCATTAATCAAATATTATGTTTCTCGTTTGACGTCTAATTAGTTTCATTTCCACTGTAATTTGATTCTCTATTCTTCTCTAGTGATATACGAGTTGTTTATTGGTCCGTTGCACCTCGTTTCATTCCCTTGATGGTCAAAATGGAATCTGTGAATCGATAGTTGTCATTTGGATTGATTCAATGGATTTTTGAGGCAAGAATGTCTGAAGTTGGTTGTGGAGTGTTTGAGACAAGTTTTGGGTAGGAGTTGATTGAAATGGTCATTCGTGAGGTGTCATGTTCGATTTTGGTTTCAATTTAAACAATAGATGTTATGTTCCATGTTGATCGATTAGTGTGATTCCAATGAAGATTATAATCAGATTTGATTATATTGCTTGGGAGTGTGTTTATAAGGCTTGAGAATCAAAACTCTATAGCATTTGAGGTTGTTACGAGAAGCAAAAGCCATCCATACGAGAACTATTGTTGTTTAATGTTTTTGTATAACTAGTTCCTTTCCCATGTATTTAGTTAAGTTTCAATGAATACAATGATGCAACAATCTATAGTTGCACAATTATGATTAAAGTACAAGTAAATCTTATTTAATGGTATTGTGTTACATTGATTTGACTTCATTTTCATTAATCAAATATTATGTTTCTCGTTTGACGTCTGATTAGTTTCATTTCCACTGTAATTTGATTCTCTATTCTTCTCTAGTGATATACGAGTTGTTTATTGGTCCGTTGCACCTCGTTTCATTCCCTTGATGGTCGAAAAGGAATCTGTCGTTTGATAGTTGTCATTTGGATTGATTCAATGGATTTTTGAGGCAAGAATGTCTGAAGTTGCTTGTGGAGTGTTTGAGACAAGTTTTGGGAAGGAGTTGATTGTTTGAATGGTCATTCGTGAGGTGTCATGTTCGATTTTGGTTTCAATTTAAACAATAGATGTTATGTTCCATGTGTGATCGATTAGTGTGATTCCAATGAAGATTATAATCAGATTTGATTATATTGCTTTGGGAGTGTGTTTATAAGGCTTGAGAATCAAAACTCTATAGCATTTGAGGTTGTTACGAGAAGCAAAAGCCATCCATACGAGAACTATTGTTGTTTAATGTTTTTGTATAACTAGTTCCTTTCCCATGTATTTAGTTAAGTTTCAATGAATACAATGATGCACAATCTATAGTTGCACAATTATGATTAAAGTACAAGTAAATCTTATTTAATCGTATTGTGTTACATTGATTTGATTCATTTTCATTAATCAAATATTATGTTTCTCGTTTGACATCTGATTAGTTTCATTTCCACTGTAATTTGATTCTCTATTCTTCTCTAGTGATATACGAGTTGTTTATTGATCCGTTGCACCTCGTTTCATTCCCTTGATGGTCGAAAAAGGAATCTGTCGTTTGATAGTTGTCATTTGGATTGATTCAATGGATTTTTGAGGCAAGAATGTCTGAAGTTGCTTGTGGAGTGTTTGAGACAAGTTTTGGGAAGGAGTCGATTGTTTGAATGGTCATTCGTGAGGTGTCATGTTCGATTTTGGTTTCAATTTAAACAATAGATGTTATGTTCCATGTGTGATCGATTAGTGTGATTCCAATGAAGATTATATTCAGATTTGATTATATTGCTTCAGGAGTGTGTTTATAAGGCTTGAGAATCAAAACTCTATAGCATTTGAGGTTGTTACGAGAAGCAAAAGCCATCCATAAGAACTATTGTTGTTTAATGTTTTTGTGTAACTAGTTCCTTTCCCATGTATTTAGTTAAGTTTCAATGAATACAATGATGCACCAATCTATAGTTGCACAATTATGATTAAAGTACAAGTAAATCTTATTTAATCGGTCGTGTTACTTGATTTGACTTCATTTTCATTAATCAAATATTATGTTTCTCGTTTGACGTCTAATTAGTTTCATTTCCACTGTAATTTGATTCTCTATTCTTCTCTAGTGATATACGAGTTGTTTATTGGTCCGTTGCACCTCGTTTCATTCCCTTGATGGTCAAAAATGGAATCTGTGAATCGATAGTTGTCATTTGGATTGATTCAATGGATTTTTGAGGCAAGAATGTCTGAAGTTGGTTGTGGAGTGTTTGAGACAAGTTTTGGGTAGGAGTTGATTGTTTAATGGTCATTCGTGAGGTGTCATGTTCGATTTTGGTTTCAATTTAAACAATAGATGTTATGATCCATGTTGATCGATTAGTGTGATTCCAATGAAGATTATAATCAGATTTGATTATATTGCTTCGGGAGTGTGTTTATAAGGCTTGAGAATCAAAACTCTATAGCATTTGAGGTTGTTACGAGAAGCAAAAGCCATCCATACGAGAACTATTGTTGTTTAATGTTTTTGTATAACTAGTTCCTTTCCCATGTATTTAGTTAAGTTTCAATGAATACAATGATGCACAATCTATAGTTGCACAATTATGATTAAAGTACAAGTAAATCTTATTTAATCGGTCGTGTTACCTTGATTTGACTTCATTTTCATTAATCAAATATTATGTTTCTCGTTTGACGTCTAATTAGTTTATTTCCACTGTAATTTGATTCTCTATTCTTCTCTAGTGATATACGAGTTGTTTATTGGTCCGTTGCACCTCGTTTCATTCCCTTGATGGTCAAAAATGAATCTGTGAATCGATAGTTGTCATTTGATTGATTCAATGGATTTTGAGGCAAGAATGTCTGAAGTTGGTTGTGGAGTGTTTGAGACAAGTTTTGGGTAGGAGTTGATTGTTGAATGGTCATTCGTGAGGTGTCATGTTCGATTTTGGTTTCAATTTAAACAATAGATGTTATGATCCATGTTGATCGATTAGTGTGATTCCAATGAAGATTATAATCAGATTTGATTATATTGCTTCGGGAGTGTGTTTATAAGGCTTGAGAATCAAAACTCTATAGCATTTGAGGTTGTTACGAGAAGCAAAAGCCATCCATACAGAACTATTGTTGTTTAATGTTTTTGTATAACTAGTTCCTTTCCCATGTATTTAGTTAAGTTTCAATGAATACAATGATGCACCAATCTATAGTTGCACAATTATGATTAAAGTACAAGTAAATCTTATTTAATCGGTCGTGTTACGTTGATTTGACTTCATTTTCATTAATCAAATATTATGTTTCTCGTTTGACGTCTAATTAGTTTCATTTCCACTGTAATTTGATTCTCTATTCTTCTCTAGTGATATACGAGTTGTTTATTGGTCCGTTGCACCTCGTTTCATTCCCTTGATGGTCAAAAATGGAATCTGTGAATCGATACTGTCATTTGGATTGATTCAATGGATTTTTGAGGCAAGAATGTCTGAAGTTGGTTGTGGAGTGTTTGAGACAAGTTTTGGGTAGGAGTTGATTGTTTAATGGTCATTCGTGAGGTGTCATGTTCGATTTTGGTTTCAATTTAAACAATAGATGTTATGTTCCATGTTGATCGATTGTGTGATTCCAATGAAGATTATAATCAGATTTGATTATATTGCTTGGGAGTGTGTTTATAAGGCTTGAGAATCAAAACTCTATAGCATTTGAGGTTGTTACGAGAAGCAAAAGCCATCCATACAGAACTATTGTTGTTTAATGTTTTTGTATAACTAGTTCCTTTCCCATGTATTTAGTTAAGTTTCAATGAATACAATGATGCAACAATCTATAGTTGCACAATTATGATTAAAGTACAAGTAAATCTTATTTAATCGGTCGTGTTACATTGATTTGACTTCATTTTCATTAATCAAATATTATGTTTCTCGTTTGACATCTAATTATTTCATTTCCACTGTAATTTGATTCTCTATTCTTCTCTAGTGATATACGAGTTGTTTATTGGTCCGTTGCACCTCGTTTCATTCCCTTGATGGTCAAAAATGGAATCTGTGAATCGATAGTTGTCATTTGGATTGATTCAATGGATTTTTGAGGCAAGAATGTCTGAAGTTGGTTGTGGTGTTTGAGACAAGTTTTGGGTAGGAGTTGATTGTTTGAATGGTCATTCGTGAGGTGTCATGTTCGATTTTGGTTTCAATTTAAACAATAGATGTTATGTTCCATGTTGATCGATTAGTGTGATTCCAATGAAGATTATAATCAGATTTGATTATATTGCTTTGGGAGTGTGTTTATAAGGCTTGAGAATCAAAACTCTATAGCATTTGAGGTTGTTACGAGAAGCAAAAGCCATCCATACGAGAACTATTGTTGTTTAATGTTTTGTATAACTAGTTCCTTTCCCATGTATTTAGTTAAGTTTCAATGAATACAATGATGCAACAATCTATAGTTGCACAATTATGATTAAAGTACAAGTAAATCTTATTTAATCGGTATTGTGTTACATTGATTTGACTTCATTTTCATTAATCAAATATTATGTTTCTCGTTTGACATCTGATTAGTTTCATTTCCACTGTAATTTGATTCTCTATTCTTCTCTAGTGATATACGAGTTGTTTATTGATCCGTTGCAACTCGTTTCATTCCCTTGATGGTCGAAAAAGGAATCTGTGTTTGATAGTTGTCATTTGGATTGATTCAATGGATTTTTGAGGCAAGAATGTCTGAAGTTGCTTGTGGAGTGTTTGAGACAAGTTTTGGGAAGGAGTTGATTGTTTGAATGGTCATTCGTGAGGTGTCATGTTCGATTTTGGTTTCAATTTAAACAATAGATGTTATGTTCCATGTGTGATCGATTAGTGTGATTCCAATGAAGATTATAATCAGATTTGATTATATTGCTTTGGGAGTGTGTTTATAAGGCTTGAGAATCAAAACTCTATAGCATTTGAGGTTGTTACGAGAAGCAAAAGCCATCCATACAAGAACTATTGTTGTTTAATGTTTTTGTATAACTAGTTCCTTTCCCATGTATTTAGTTAAGTTTCAATGAATACAATGATGCACCAATCTATAGTTGCACAATTATGATTAAAGTACAAGTAAATCTTATTTAATCAGTCGTGTTACCTTGATTTGACTTCATTTTCATTAATCAAATATTATGTTTCTCGTTTGACGTCTAATTAGTTTCATTTCCACTGTAATTTGATTCTCTATTCTTCTCTAGTGATATACGAGTTGTTTATTGGTCCGTTGCACCTCGTTTCATTCCCTTGATGGTCAAAAATGGAATCTGTGAATCGATAGTTGTCATTTGGATTGATTCAATGGATTTTGAGGCAAGAATGTCTGAAGTTGGTTGTGGAGTGTTTGAGACAAGTTTTGGGTAGGAGTTGATTGTTTAATGGTCATTCGTGAGGTGTCATGTTCGATTTTGGTTTCAATTTAAACAATAGATGTTATGTTCCATGTGATCGATTAGTGTGATTCCAATGAAGATTATATCAGATTTGATTATATTGCTTCAGGAGTGTGTTTATAAGGCTTGAGAATCAAAACTCTATAGCATTTGAGGTTGTTACGAGAAGCAAAAGCCATCCATACAAGAACTATTGTTGTTTAATGTTTTTGTATAACTAGTTCCTTTCCCATGTATTTAGTTAAGTTTCAATGAATACAATGATGCAACAATCTATAGTTGCACAATTATGATTAAAGTACAAGTAAATCTTATTTAATCGGTCGTGTTACTTGATTTGACTTCATTTTCATTAATCAAATATTATTTTCTCGTTTGACGTCTAATTAGTTTCATTTCCACTGTAATTTGATTCTCTATTCTTCTCTAGTGATATACGAGTTGTTTATTGGTCCGTTGCACCTCGTTTCATTCCCTTGATGGTCAAAAATGGAATCTGTGAATCGATAGTTGTCATTTGGATTGATTCAATGGATTTTTGAGGCAAGAATGTCTGAAGTTGGTTGTGGAGTGTTTGAGACAAGTTTTGGGTAGGAGTGATTGTTTGAAATGGTCATTCGTGAGGTGTCATGTTCGATTTTGGTTTCAATTTAAACAATAGATGTTATGTTCCATGTTGATCGATTAGTGTGATTCCAATGAAGATATAATCAGATTTGATTATATTGCTTCGGGAGTGTGTTTATAAGGCTTGAGAATCAAAACTCTATAGCATTTGAGGTTGTTACGAGAAGCAAAAGCCATCCATACGAGAACTATTGTTGTTTAATGTTTTGTATAACTAGTTCCTTTCCCATGTATTTAGTTAAGTTTCAATGAATACAATGATGCACCAATCTATAGTTGCACAATTATGATTAAAGTACAAGTAAATCTTATTTAATCGGTATTGTGTTACATTGATTTGACTTCATTTTCATTAATCAAATATTATGTTCTCGTTTGACATCTAATTAGTTTCATTTCCACTGTAATTTGATTCTCTATTCTTCTCTAGTGATATACGAGTTGTTTATTGATCCGTTGCACCTCGTTTCATTCCCTTGATGTCGAAAAAGGAATCTGTGTTGATAGTTGTCATTTGGATTGATTCAATGGATTTTTGAGGCAAGAATGTCTGAAGTTGCTTGTGGAGTGTTTGAGACAAGTTTTGGGTAGGAGTTGATTGTTTGAATGGTCATTCGTGAGGTGTCATGTTCGATTTTGGTTTCAATTTAAACAATAGATGTTATGTTCCATGTGTGATCGATTAGTGTGATTCCAATGAAGATTATAATCAGATTTGATTATATTGCTTGGGAGTGTGTTTATAAGGCTTGAGAATCAAAACTCTATAGCATTTGAGGTTGTTACGAGAAGCAAAAGCCATCCATACAGAACTATTGTTGTTTAATGTTTTTGTATAACTAGTTCCTTTCCCATGTATTTAGTTAAGTTTCAATGAATACAATGATGCAACAATCTATAGTTGCACAATTATGATTAAAGTACAAGTAAATCTTATTTAATCGGTCGTGTTACTTGATTTGACTTCATTTTCATTAATCAAATATTATGTTTCTCGTTTGACATCTAATTAGTTTCATTTCCACTGTAATTTGATTCTCTATTTTCTCTAGTGATATACGAGTTGTTTATTGGTCCGTTGCACCTCGTTTCATTCCCTTGATGGTCAAAAAGGAATCTGTGAATCGATAGTTGTCATTTGGATTGATTCAATGGATTTTTGAGGCAAGAATGTCTGAAGTTGGTTGTGGAGTGTTTGAGACAAGTTTTGGGTAGGAGTTGATTGTTTAAATGGTCATTCGTGAGGTGTCATGTTCGATTTTGGTTTCAATTTAAACAATAGATGTTATGATCCATGTTGATCGATTAGTGTGATTCCAATGAAGATTATAATCAGATTTGATTTTATTGCTTCGGGAGTGTGTTTATAAGGCTTGAGAATCAAAACTCTATAGCATTTGAGGTCGTTACGAGAAGCAAAAGCCATCCATACGAGAACTATTGTTGTTTAATGTTTTTGTATAACTAGTTCCTTTCCCATGTATTTAGTTAAGTTTCAATGAATACAATGATGCACCAATCTATAGTTGCACAATTATGATTAAAGTACAAGTAAATCTTATTTAATCGGTCGTGTTACGTTGATTTGACTTCATTTTCATTAATCAAATATTATGTTTCTCGTTTGACATCTAATTAGTTTCATTTCCACTGTAATTTGATTCTCTATTCTTCTCTAGTGATATACGAGTTGTTTATTGATCCGTTGCACCTCGTTTCATTCCCTTGATGGTCGAAAAAGGAATCTGTGTTGATAGTTGTCATTTGGATTGATTCAATGGATTTTTGAGGCAAGAATGTCTGAAGTTGCTTGTGGAGTGTTTGAGACAAGTTTTGGGAAGGAGTTGATTGTTTGAATGGTCATTCGTGAGGTGTCATGTTCGATTTTGGTTTCAATTTAAACAATAGATGTTATGTTCCATGTGTGATCGATTAGTGTGATTCCAATGAAGATTATAATCAGATTTGATTATATTGCTTGGGAGTGTGTTTATAAGGCTTGAGAATCAAAACTCTATAGCATTTGAGGTTGTTACGAGAAGCAAAAGCCATCCATACGAGAACTATTGTTGTTTAATGTTTTTGTATAACTAGTTCCTTTCCCATGTATTTAGTTAAGTTTCAATGAATACAATGATGCACAATCTATAGTTGCACAATTATGATTAAAGTACAAGTAAATCTTATTTAATCGGTATTGTGTTACATTGATTTGACTTCATTTTCATTAATCAAATATTATGTTTCTCGTTTGACATCTGATTAGTTTCATTTCCACTGTAATTTGATTCTCTATTCTTCTCTAGGATATACGAGTTGTTTATTGATCCGTTGCACCTCGTTTCATTCCCTTGATGGTCGAAAAAGGAATCTGTCGTTTGATAGTTGTCATTTGGATTGATTCAATGGATTTTGAAGGCAAGAATGTCTGAAGTTGCTTGTGGAGTGTTTGAGACAAGTTTTGGGAAGGAGTTGATTGTTTGAATGGTCATTCGTGAGGTGTCATGTTCGATTTTGGTTTCAATTTAAACAATAGATGTTATGTTCCATGTGTGATCGATTAGTGTGATTCCAATGAAGATTATATTCAGATTTGATTATATTGCTTCAGGAGTGTGTTTATAAGGCTTGAGAATCAAAACTCTATAGCATTTGAGGTTGTTACGAGAAGCAAAAGCCATCCATACAAGAACTATTGTTGTTTAATGTTTTTGTGTAACTAGTTCCTTTCCCATGTATTTAGTTAAGTTTCAATGAATACAATGATGCAACAATCTATAGTTTGCACAATTATGATTAAAGTACAAGTAAATCTTATTTAATCGGTCGTGTTACCTTGATTTGACTTCATTTTCATTAATCAAATATTATGTTTCTCGTTTGACGTCTAATTAGTTTTATTTCCACTGTAATTTGATTCTCTATTCTTCTCTAGATATACGAGTTGTTTATTGGTCCGTTGCACCTCGTTTCATTCCCTTGATGGTCAAAAATGGAATCTGTCGATAGTTGTCATTTGGATTGATTCAATGGATTTTTAAGGCAAGAATGTCTGATTGTGGAGTGTTTGAGACAAGTTTGGGAAGGAGTCGATTGTTTGAATGGTCATTCGTGAGGTGTCATGTTCGATTTTGGTTTCAATTTAAACAATAGATGTTATGTTCCATGTGTGATCGATTAGTGTGATTCCAATGAAGATTATATCAGATTTGATTATATTGCTTCAGGAGTGTGTTTATAAGGCTTGAGAATCAAAACTCTATAGCATTTGAGGTTGTTACGAGAAGCAAAAGCCATCCATACAAGAACTATTGTTGTTTAATGTTTTTGTGTAACTAGTTCCTTTCCCATGTATTTAGTTAAGTTTCAATGAATACAATGATGCACCAATCTATAGTTTCACAATTATGATTAAAGTACAAGTAAATCTTATTTAATCGGTCGTGTTACCTTGATTTGACTTCATTTTCATTAATCAAATATTATGTTTCTCGTTTGACATCTATTAGTTTATTTCCACTGTAATTTGATTCTCTATTCTTCTCTAGTGATATACGAGTTGTTTATTGGTCCGTTGCACCTCGTTTCATTCCCTTGATGGTCAAAAATGGAATCTGTGTTTGATGATAGTTGTCATTTGGATTGATTCAATGGATTTTTGAGGCAAGAATGTCTGAAGTTGGTTGTGGAGTGTTTGAGACAAGTTTTGGGTAGGAGTTGATTGTTTGAATGGTCATTCGTGAGGTGTCATGTTCGATTTTGGTTTCAATTTAAACAATAGATGTTATGTTCCATGTTGATCGATTAGTGTGATTCCAATGAAGATTATATCAGATTTGATTATATTGCTTCAGGAGTGTGTTTATAAGGCTTGAGAATCAAAACTCTATAGCATTTGAGGTTGTTACGAGAAGCAAAAGCCATCCATACAAGAACTATTGTTGTTTAATGTTTTTGTGTAACTAGTTCCTTTCCATGTATTTAGTTAAGTTTCAATGAATACAATGATGCACCAATCTATAGTTTCACAATTATGATTAAAGTACAAGTAAATCTTATTTAATCGGTCGTGTTACCTGATTTGACTTCATTTTCATTAATCAATATATTATGTTTCTCGTTTGACGTCTAATTAGTTTATTTCCACTGTAATTTGATTCTCTATTCTTCTCTAGTGATATACGAGTTGTTTATTGGTCCGTTGCACCTCGTTTCATTCCCTTGATGGTCAAAAATGGAATCTGTGAATCGATAGTTTGTCATTTGATTGATTCAATGGATTTTGAGGCAAGAATGTCTGAAGTGGTTGTGGAGTGTTTGAGACAAGTTTTGGGTAGGAGTTGATTGTTTGAATGGTCATTCGTGAGGTGTCATGTTCGATTTTGGTTTCAATTTAAACAATAGATGTTATGTTCCATGTTGATCGATTAGTGTGATTCCAATGAAGATTATATTCAGATTTGATTATATTGCTTCAGGAGTGTGTTTATAAGGCTTGAGAATCAAAACTCTATAGCATTTGAGGTTGTTACGAGAAGCAAAAGCCATCCATACAAGAACTATTGTTGTTTAATGTTTTTTGTAACTAGTTCCTTTCCCATGTATTTAGTTAAGTTTCAATGAATACAATGATGCAACAATCTATAGTTGCACAATTATGATTAAAGTACAAGTAAATCTTATTTAATCGGTCGTGTTACGTTGATTTGACTTCATTTTCATTAATCAAATATTATGTTTCTCGTTTGACGTCTAATTAGTTTCATTTCCACTGTAATTTGATTCTCTATTCTTCTCTAGTGATATACGAGTTGTTTATTGGTCCGTTGCACCTCGTTTCATTCCCTTGATGGTCAAAAATGGAATCTGTGAATCGATAGTTGTCATTTGGATTGATTCAATTTTTGAGGCAAGAAGAATGTCTGAAGTGGGTGGAGTGTTTGAGACAAGTTTTGGGTAGGAGTTGATTGTTTAAATGGTCATTCGTGAGGTGTCATGTTCGATTTTGGTTTCAATTTAAACAATAGATGTTATGTTCCATGTTGATCGATTAGTGTGATTCCAATGAAGATTATAATCAGATTTGATTATATTGCTTCGGGAGTGTGTTTATAAGGCTTGAGAATCAAAACTCTATAGCATTTGAGGTTGTTACGAGAAGCAAAAGCCATCCATACGAGAACTATTGTTGTTTAATGTTTTTTTGTAATGTTTTTGTGTAACTAGTTCCTTTCCCATGTATTTAGTTAAGTTTCAATGAATACAATGATGCAACAATCTATAGTTGCACAATTATGATTAAAGTACAAGTAAATCTTATTTAATCGGTCGTGTTACTTGATTTGACTTCATTTTCATTAATCAAATATTATGTTTCTCGTTTGACGTCTGATTAGTTACATTTCCACTGTAATTTGATTCTCTATTCTTCTCTAGTGATATACGAGTTGTTTATTGGTCCGTTGCACCTCGTTTCATTCCCTTGATCGTCGAAAAAGGAATCTGTGGTTTGATAGTTGTCATTTGGATTGATTCAATGGATTTTTGAAGCAAGAATGTCTGAAGTTGGTTGTGGAGTGTTTGAGACAAGTTTTGGGTAGGAGTCGATTGTTTGAATGGTCATTCGTGTGGTGTCATGTTTGATTTTGGTTTCAATTTAAACAATAGATGTTATGTTCCATGTTGATCGATTAGTGTGATTCCAATGAAGATTATATCAGATTTGATTATATTGCTTCGGGAGTGTGTTTATAAGGCTTGAGAATCAAAACTCTATAGCATTTGAGGTTGTTACGAGAAGCAAAAGCCATCCATACAAGAACTATTGTTGTTTAATGTTTTTGTATAACTAGTTCCTTTCCCATGTATTTAGTTAAGTTTCAATGAATACAATGATGCACCAATCTATAGTTGCACAATTATGATTAAAGTACAAGTAAATCTTATTTAATCGGTCGTGTTACCTTGATTTGACTTCATTTTCATTAATCAAATATTATGTTTCTCGTTTGACGTCTGATTAGTTTCATTTCCACTGTAATTTGATTCTCTATTCTTCTCTAGTGATATACGAGTTGTTTATTGGTCCGTTGCACCTCGTTTCATTCCCTTGATGGTCAAAAATGGAATCTGTGAATCGATAGTTGTCATTTGGATTGATTCAATGGATTTTTGAGGCAAGAATGTCTGAAGTTGGTTGTGGAGTGTTTGAGACAAGTTTTGGGTAGGAGTTGATTGTTTGAATGGTCATTCGTGAGGTGTCATGTTCGATTTTGGTTTCAATTTAAACAATAGATGTTATGTTCCATGTGTGATCGATTAGTGTGATTCCAATGAAGATTATAATCAGATTTGATTATATTGCTTCAGGAGTGTGTTTATAAGGCTTGAGAATCAAAACTCTATAGCATTTGAGGTTGTTACGAGAAGCAAAAGCCATCCATACAAGAACTATTGTTGTTTAATGTTTTTGTATAACTAGTTCCTTTCCCATGTATTTAGTTAAGTTTCAATGAATACAATGATGCACCAATCTATAGTTGCACAATTATGATTAAAGTACAAGTAAATCTTATTTAATCGGTCGTGTTACCTTGATTTGACTTCATTTTCATTAATCAAATATTATGTTTCTCGTTTGACGTCTGATTAGTTTCATTTCCACTGTAATTTGATTCTCTATTCTTCTCTAGTGATATACGAGTTGTTTATTGGTCCGTTGCACCTCGTTTCATTCCCTTGATGGTCAAAAATGGAATCTGTGAATCGATAGTTGTCATTTGGATTGATTCAATGGATTTTTGAGGCAAGAATGTCTGAAGTTGGTTGTGGAGTGTTTGAGACAAGTTTTGGGTAGGAGTTGATTGTTTAAATGGTCATTCGTGAGGTGTCATGTTCGATTTTGGTTTCAATTTAAACAATAGATGTTATGATCCATGTTGATCGATTAGTGTGATTCCAATGAAGATTATAATCAGATTTGATTATATTGCTTCGGGAGTGTGTTTATAAGGCTTGAGAATCAAAACTCTATAGCATTTGAGGTTGTTACGAGAAGCAAAAGCCATCCATACGAGAACTATTGTTGTTTAATGTTTTTGTATAACTAGTTCCTTTCCCATGTATTTAGTTAAGTTTCAATGAATACAATGATGCAACAATCTATAGTTGCACAATTATGATTAAAGTACAAGTAAATCTTATTTAATTGGTATTGTGTTACATTGATTTGACTTCATTTTCATTAATCAAATATTATGTTTCTTGTTTGACGTCTGATTAGTTTCATTTCCACTGTAATTTGATTCTCTATTCTTCTCTAGTGATATACGAGTTGTTTATTGATCCGTTGCACTCGTTTCATTCCCTTGATGGTCGAAAAAGGAATCTGTCATTTGATAGTTGTCATTTGGATTGATTCAATGGATTTTTGAGGCAAGAATGTCTGAAGTTGCTTGTGGAGTGTTTGAGACAAGTTTTGGGTAGGAGTTGATTGTTTGAATGGTCATTCGTGTGGTGTCATGTTCGATTTTGGTTTCAATTTAAACAATAGATGTTATGTTCCATGTGTGATCGATTAGTGTGATTCCAATGAAGATTATAATCAGATTTGATTATATTGCTTTGGGAGTGTGTTTATAAGGCTTGAGAATCAAAACTCTATAGCATTTGAGGTTGTTACGAGAAGCAAAAGCCATCCATACGAGAACTATTGTTGTTTAATGTTTTTGTATAACTAGTTCCTTTCCCATGTATTTAGTTAAGTTTCAATGAATACAATGATGCACCAATCTATAGTTGCACAATTATGATTAAAGTACAAGTAAATCTTATTTAATCGGTATTGTGTTACATTGATTTGATTTCATTTTCATTAATCAAATATTATGTTTCTCGTTTGACATCTGATTAGTTTCATTTCCACTGTAATTTGATTCTCTATTCTTCTCTAGTGATATACGAGTTGTTTATTGGTCCGTTGCACCTCGTTTCATTCCCTTGATGGTCGAAAAGGAATCTGTGTTTGATAGTTGTCATTTGGATTGATTCAATGGATTTTTGAGGCAAGAATGTCTGAAGTTGCTTGTGGAGTGTTTGAGACAAGTTTTGGGTAGGAGTCGATTGTTTGAATGGTCATTCGTGAGGTGTCATGTTCGATTTTGGTTTCAATTTAAACAATAGATGTTATGTTCCATGTGTGATCGATTAGTGTGATTCCAATGAAGATTATATTCAGATTTGATTATATTGCTTCAGGAGTGTGTTTATAAGGCTTGAGAATCAAAACTCTATAGCATTTGAGGTTGTTACGAGAAGCAAAAGCCATCCATACAAGAACTATTGTTGTTTAATGTTTTTGTGTAACTAGTTCCTTTCCCATGTATTTAGTTAAGTTTCAATGAATACAATGATGCAACAATCTATAGTTCACAATTATGATTAAAGTACAAGTAAATCTTATTTAATCGGTCGTGTTACCTTGATTTGACTTCATTTTCATTAATCAAATATTATGTTTCTCGTTTGACGTCTATTAGTTTATTTCCACTGTAATTTGATTCCCTATTCTTCTCTAGTGATATACGAGTTGTTTATTGGTCCGTTGCACCTCGTTTCATTCCCTTGATGGTCAAAAATGGAATCTGTGAATCGATAGTTGTCATTTGGATTGATTCAATGTATTTTTGAGGCAAGAATGTCTGAATTTGGTTGTGGAGTGTTTGAGACATGTTTTGGGTAGGAGTTGATTGTTTAAATGGTCATTCGTGAGGTGTCATGTTTGATTTTGGTTTCAATTTAAACAATAGATGTTATGATCCATGTTGATCGATTAGTGTGATTCCAATGAAGATTATAATCAGATTTGATTATATTGCTTCGGGAGTGTGTTTATAAGGCTTGAGAATCAAAACTCTATAGCATTTGAGGTTGTTACGAGAAGCAAAAGCCATCCATACGAGAACTATTGTTGTTTAATGTTTTTGTATAACTAGTTCCTTTCCCATGTATTTAGTTAAGTTTCAATGAATACAATGATGCACCAATCTATAGTTGCACAATTATGATTAAAGTACAAGTAAATCTTATTTAATCGGTCGTGTTACGTTGATTTGACTTCATTTTCATTAATCAAATATTATGTTTCTTGTTTGACGTCTAATTAGTTTCATTTCCACTGTAATTTGATTCTCTATTCTTCTCTAGTGATATACGAGTTGATTATTGGTCCGTTGCACCTCGTTTCATTCCCTTGATGGTCAAAAATGGAATCTGTGAATCGATAGTTGTCATTTGGATTGATTCAATTTATTTTTGAGGCAAGAATGTCTGAAGTTGGTTTTGGAGTGTTTGAGACAAGTTTTGGGTAGGAGTTGATTGTTTAAATGGTCATTCGTGAGGTGTCATGTTCGATTTTGGTTTCAATTTAAACAATAGATGTTATGATCCATGTTGATCGATTAGTGTGATTCCAATGAAGATTATAATCAGATTTGATTATATTGCTTCGGGAGTGTGTTTATAAGGCTTGAGAATCAAAACTCTATAGCATTTGAGGTTGTTACGAGAAGCAAAAGCCATCCATACGAGAACTATTGTTGTTTAATGTTTTTGTATAACTAGTTCCTTTCCCATGTATTTAGTTAAGTTTCAATGAATACAATGATGCAACAATCTATAGTTGCACAATTATGATTAAAGTACAAGTAAATCTTATTTAATCGGTCGTGTTACGTTGATTTGACTTCATTTTCATTAATCAAATATTATGTTTCTCGTTTGACGTCTGATTAGTTACATTTCCACTGTAATTTTATTCTCTATTCATCTCTAGTGATATACGAGTTGTTTATTGGTCCGTTGCACCTCGTTTCATTCCCTTGATGGTCAAAAAGGAATCTGTGTTTGATAGTTGTCATTTGGATTGATTCAATGGATTTTTGAGGCAAGAATGTCTGAAGTTGGTTGTGGAGTGTTTGAGACAAGTTTTGGGTAGGAGTTGATTGTTTGAATGGTCATTCGTGAGGTGTCATGTTCGATTTTGGTTTCAATTTAAACAATAGATGTTATGTTCCATGTTGATCGATTAGTGCGATTCCAACGAAGATTATATTCAGATTTGATTATATTGCTTCAGGAGTGTGTTTATAAGGCTTGAGAATCAAAACTCTATAGCATTTGAGGTTGTTACGAGAAGCAAAAGCCATCCATACAAGAACTATTGTTGTTTAATGTTTTTGTGTAACTAGTTCCTTTCCCATGTATTTAGTTAAGTTTCAATGAATACAATGATGCACCAATCTATAGTTGCACAATTATGATTAAAGTACAAGTAAATCTTATTTAATCGGTATTGTGTTACATTGATTTGACTTCATTTTCATTAATCAAATATTATGTTTCTCGTTTGACATCTGATTAGTTTCATTTCCACTGTAATTTGATTCTCTATTCTTCTCTAGTGATATACGAGTTGTTTATTGGTCCGTTGCACCTCGTTTCATTCCCTTGATGGTCGAAAAAGGAATCTGTCGTTTGATAGTTGTCATTTGGATTGATTCAATGGATTTTTGAGGCAAGAATGTCTGAAGTTGGTTGTGGAGTGTTTGAGACAAGTTTTGGGTAGGAGTCGATTGTTTGAATGGTCATTCGTGAGGTGTCATGTTCGATTTTGGTTTCAATTTAAACAATAGATGTTATGTTCCATGTGTGATCGATTAGTGTGATTCCAATGAAGATTATATCAGATTTGATTATATTGCTTCAGGAGTGTGTTTATAAGGCTTGAGAATCAAAACTCTATAGCATTTGAGGTTGTTACGAGAAGCAAAAGCCATCCATACAAGAACTATTGTTGTTTAATGTTTTTGTGTAACTAGTTCCTTTCCCATGTATTTAGTTAAGTTTCAATGAATACAATGATGCACCAATCTATAGTTGCACAATTATGATTAAAGTACAAGTAAATCTTATTTAATGGTATTGTGTTACATTGATTTGACTTCATTTTCATTAATCAAATATTATGTTTCTCGTTTGACATCTGATTAGTTTCATTTCCACTGTAATTTGATTCTCTATTCTTCTCTAGTGATATACGAGTTGTTTATTGGTCCGTTGCACCTCGTTTCATTCCCTTGATGGTCGAAAAAGGAATCTGTCGTTTGATAGTTGTCATTTGGATTGATTCAATGGATTTTTGAGGCAAGAATGTCTGAAGTTGTTGTGGAGTGTTTGAGACAAGTTTTGGGAAGGAGTGATTGTTTGAATGGTCATTCGTGAGGTGTCATGTTCGATTTTGGTTTCAATTTAAACAATAGATGTTATGTTCCATGTGTGATCGATTAGTGTGATTCCAATGAAGATTATATTCAGATTTGATTATATTGCTTCAGGAGTGTGTTTATAAGGCTTGAGAATCAAAACTCTATAGCATTTGAGGTTGTTACGAGAAGCAAAAGCCATCCATACAAGAACTATTGTTGTTTAATGTTTTTGTGTAACTAGTTCCTTTCCCATGTATTTAGTTAAGTTTCAATGAATACAATGATGCACCAATCTATAGTTGCAGAATTATGATTAAATTACAAGTAAATCTTATTTAATCGGTCGTGTTACGTTGATTTGACTTCATTTTCATTAATCAAATATTATGTTTCTCGTTTGACGTCTAATTAGTTTCATTTCCACTGTAATTTGATTCTCTATTCTTCTCTAGTGATATACGAGTTGTTTATTGGTCCGTTGCACCTCGTTTCATTCCCTTGATGGTCAAAAATGGAATCTATGAATCGATAGTTGTCATTTGGATTGATTCAATTTATTTTTGAGGCAAGAATGTCTGAAGTTGGTTGTGGAGTGTTTGAGACAAGTTTTGGGTAGGAGTTGATTGTTTAAATGGTCATTCGTGAGGTGTCATGTTCGATTTTGGTTTCAATTTAAACAATAGATGTTATGTTCCATGTTGATCGATTAGTGTGATTCCAATGAAGATTATAATCAGATTTGATTATATTGCTTGGGAGTGTGTTTATAAGGCTTGAGAATCAAAACTCTATAGCATTTGAGGTTGTTACGAGAAGCAAAAGCCATCCATACGAGAACTATTGTTGTTTAATGTTTTTGTATAACTAGTTCCTTTCCCATGTATTTAGTTAAGTTTCAATGAATACAATGATGCACAATCTATAGTTGCACAATTATGATTAAAGTACAAGTAAATCTTATTTAATCGGTATTGTGTTACATTGATTTGACTTCATTTTCATTAATCAAATATTATGTTTCTCGTTTGACGTCTGATTAGTTTCATTTCCACTGTAATTTGATTCTCTATTCTTCTCTAGTGATATACGAGTTGTTTATTGGTCCGTTGCACCTCGTTTCATTCCCTTGATGGTCGAAAAAGGAATCTGTGTTTGATAGTTGTCATTTGGATTGATTCAATGGATTTTTGAGGCAAGAATGTCTGAAGTTGGTTGTGGAGTGTTTGAGACAAGTTTTGGGTAGGAGTTGATTGTTTGAATGGTCATTCGTGAGGTGTCATGTTCGATTTTGGTTTCAATTTAAACAATAGATGTTATGTTCCATGTGTGATCGATTAGTGTGATTCCAATGAAGATTATAATCAGATTTGATTATATTGCTTTGGGAGTGTGTTTATAAGGCTTGAGAATCAAAACTCTATAGCATTTGAGGTTGTTACGAGAAGCAAAAGCCATCCATACGAGAACTATTGTTGTTTAATGTTTTTGTATAACTAGTTCCTTTCCCATGTATTTAGTTAAGTTTCAATGAATACAATGATGCACCAATCTATAGTTGCACAATTATGATTAAAGTACAAGTAAATCTTATTTAATCGGTATTGTGTTACATTGATTTGACTTCATTTTCATTAATCAAATATTATGTTTCTCGTTTGACGTCTGATTAGTTACATTTCCACTGTAATTTTATTCTCTATTCATCTCTAGTGATATACGAGTTGTTTATTGGTCCGTTGCACCTCGTTTCATTCCCTTGATCGTCGAAAAAGGAATCTGTGGTTTGATAGTTGTCATTTGGATGGATTCAATGGATTTTTGAGGCAAGAATGTCTGCTGTTGGTTGTGGAGTGTTTGAGACAAGTTTTGGGTAGGAGTTGATTGTTTGAATGGTCATTCGTGAGGTGTCATGTTCGATTTTGGTTTCAATTTAAACAATAGATGTTATGTTCCATGTTGATCGATTAGTGCGATTCCAACGAAGATTATATTCAGATTTGATTATATTGCTTCAGGAGTGTGTTTATAAGGCTTGAGAATCAAAACTCTATAGCATTTGAGGTTGTTACGAGAAGCAAAAGCCATCCATACAAGAACTATTGTTGTTTAATGTTTTTGTGTAACTAGTTCCTTTCCCATGTATTTAGTTAAGTTTCAATGAATACAATGATGCACCAATCTATAGTTGCACAATTATGATTAAAGTACAAGTAAATCTTATTTAATTGGTATTGTGTTACATTGATTTGATTTCATTTTCATTAATCAAATATTATGTTTCTCGTTTGACATCTGATTAGTTTCATTTCCACTGTAATTTGATTCTCTATTCTTCTCTAGTGATATACGAGTTGTTTATTGGTCCGTTGCACCTCGTTTCATTCCCTTGATGGTCGAAAAAGGAATCTGTGTTTGATAGTTGTCATTTGGATTGATTCAATGGATTTTTGAGGCAAGAATGTCTGAAGTTGGTTGTGGAGTGTTTGAGACAAGTTTTGGGTAGGAGTTGATTGTTTGAATGGTCATTCGTGAGGTGTCATGTTCGATTTTGGTTTCAATTTAAACAACAGATGTTATGTTCCATGTGTGATCGATTAGTGTGATTCCAATGAAGATTATATTCAGATTTGATTATATTGCTTCGGGAGTGTGTTTATAAGGCTTGAGAATCAAAACTCTATAGCATTTGAGGTTGTTACGAGAAGCAAAAGCCATCCATACAAGAACTATTGTTGTTTAATGTTTTTGTGTAACTAGTTCCTTTCCCATGTATTTAGTTAAGTTTCAATGAATACAATGATGCACCAATCTATAGTTGCACAATTATGATTAAAGTACAAGTAAATCTTATTTAATTGGTATTGTGTTACATTGATTTGATTTCATTTTCATTAATCAAATATTATGTTTCTCGTTTGACATCTGATTAGCTTCATTTCCACTGTAATTTGATTCTCTATTCTTCTCTAGTGATATACGAGTTGTTTATTGATCCGTTGCACCTCGTTTCATTCCCTTGATGGTCGAAAAAGGAATCTGTTTTGATAGTTGTCATTTGGATTGATTCAATGGATTTTTGAGGCAAGAATGTCTGAAGTTGCTTGTGGAGTGTTTGAGGCAAGTTTTGGGAAGGAGTCGATTGTTTGAATGGTCATTCGTGAGGTGTCATGTTCGATTTTGGTTTCAATTTAAACAATAGATGTTATGTTCCATGTGTGATCGATTAGTGTGATTCCAATGAAGATTATATTCAGATTTGATTATATTGCTTCAGGAGTGTGTTTATAAGGCTTGAGAATCAAAACTCTATAGCATTTGAGGTTGTTACGAGAAGCAAAAGCCATCCATACAAGAACTATTGTTGTTTAATGTTTTTGTGTAACTAGTTCCTTTCCCATGTATTTAGTTAAGTTTCAATGAATACAATGATGCACCAATCTATAGTTGCACAATTATGATTAAAGTACAAGTAAATCTTATTTAATCGGTCGTGTTACTTGATTTGACTTCATTTTCATTAATCAAATATTATGTTTCTCGTTTGACGTCTAATTAGTTTCATTTCCACTGTAATTTGATTCTCTATTCTTCTCTAGTGATATACGAGTTGTTTATTGGTCCGTTGCACCTCGTTTCATTCCCTTGATGGTCAAAAATGGAATCTGTGAATCGATAGTTGTCATTTGGATTGATTCAATGGATTTTTGAGGCAAGAATGTCTGAAGTTGGTTGTGGAGTGTTTGAGACAAGTTTTGGGTAGGAGTTGATTGTTTAAATGGTCATTCGTGAGGTGTCATGTTCGATTTTGGTTTCAATTTAAACAATAGATGTTATGATCCATGTTGATCGATTAGTGTGATTCCAATGAAGATTATAATCAGATTTGATTATATTGCTTGGGAGTGTGTTTATAAGGCTTGAGAATCAAAACTCTATAGCATTTGAGGTTGTTACGAGAAGCAAAAGCCATCCATACGAGAACTATTGTTGTTTAATGTTTTTGTATAACTAGTTCCTTTCCCATGTATTTAGTTAAGTTTCAATGAATACAATGATGCAACAATCTATAGTTGCACAATTATGATTAAAGTACAAGTAAATCTTATTTTGGTATTGTGTTACATTGATTTGACTTCATTTTCATTAATCAAATATTATGTTTCTCGTTTGACGTCTGATTAGTTTCATTTCCACTGTAATTTGATTCTCTATTCTTCTCTAGTGATATACGAGTTGTTTATTGTCCGTTGCAACTCGTTTCATTCCCTTGATGGTCGAAAAAGGAATCTGTGTTTGATAGTTGTCATTTGGATTGATTCAATGGATTTTTGAGGCAAGAATGTCTGAAGTTGCTTGTGGAGTGTTTGAGACAAGTTTTGGGAAGGAGTTGATTGTTTGAATGGTCATTCGTGTGGTGTCATGTTCGATTTTGGTTTCAATTTAAACAATAGATGTTATGTTCCATGTGTGATCGATTAGTGTGATTCCAATGAAGATTATAATCAGATTTGATTATATTGCTTTGGGAGTGTGTTTATAAGGCTTGAGAATCAAAACTCTATAGCATTTGAGGTTGTTACGAGAAGCAAAAGCCATCCATACGAGAACTATTGTTGTTTAATGTTTTTGTATAACTAGTTCCTTTCCCATGTATTTAGTTAAGTTTCAATGAATACAATGATGCACCAATCTATAGTTGCACAATTATGATTAAAGTACAAGTAAATCTTATTTAATCGGTATTGTGTTACATTGATTTGACTTCATTTTCATTAATCAAATATTATGTTTCTCGTTTGACGTCTGATTAGTTTCATTTCCACTGTAATTTGATTCTCTATTCTTCTCTAGTGATATACGAGTTGTTTATTGGTCCGTTGCACCTCGTTTCATTCCCTTGATGGTCGAAAAAGGAATCTGTGATTTGATAGTTGTCATTTGGATTGATTCAATGGATTTTTGAGCAAGAATGTCTGAAGTTGGTTGTGGAGTGTTTGAGACAAGTTTTGGGTAGGAGTTGATTGTTTGAATGGTCATTCGTGAGGTGTCATGTTCGATTTTGGTTTCAATTTAAACAATAGATGTTATGTTCCATGTGTGATCGATTAGTGTGATTCCAATGAAGATTATAATCAGATTTGATTATATTGCTTCGGGAGTGTGTTTATAAGGCTTGAGAATCAAAACTCTATAGCATTTGAGGTTGTTACGAGAAGCAAAAGCCATCCATACGAGAACTATTGTTGTTTAATGTTTTTGTATAACTAGTTCCTTTCCCATGTATTTAGTTAAGTTTCAATGAATACAATGATGCACCAATCTATAGTTGCACAATTATGATTAAAGTACAAGTAAATCTTATTTAATCGGTATTGTGTTACATTGATTTGACTTCATTTTCATTAATCAAATATTATGTTTCTCGTTTGACGTCTGATTAGTTTCATTTCCACTGTAATTTGATTCTCTATTCTTCTCTAGTGATATACGAGTTGTTTATTGGTCCGTTGCACCTCGTTTCATTCCCTTGATGGTCAAAAAGGAATCTGTGGTTTGATAGTTGTCATTTGGATTGATTCAATGGATTTTTAAGGCAAGAATGTCTGAAGTTGCTTGTGGAGTGTTTGAGACAAGTTTTGGTAGGAGTCGATTGTTTGAATGGTCATTCGTGAGGTGTCATGTTCGATTTTGGTTTCAATTTAAACAATAGATGTTATGTTCCATGTGTGATCGATTAGTGTGATTCCAATGAAGATTATATTCAGATTTGATTATATTGCTTCAGGAGTGTGTTTATAAGGCTTGAGAATCAAAACTCTATAGCATTTGAGGTTGTTACGAGAAGCAAAAGCCATCCATACAAGAACTATTGTTGTTTAATGTTTTTGTGTAACTAGTTCCTTTCCCATGTATTTAGTTAAGTTTCAATGAATACAATGATGCACCAATCTATAGTTGCACAATTATGATTAAAGTACAAGTAAATCTTATTTAATCGGTCGTGTTACGTTGATTTGACTTCATTTTCATTAATCAAATATTATGTTTCTCGTTTGACGTCTAATTAGTTTATTTCCACTGTAATTTGATTCTCTATTCTTCTCTAGTGATATACGAGTTGTTTATTGGTCCGTTGCACCTCGTTTCATTCCCTTGATGGTCAAAAATGGAATCTGTGAATCGATAGTTGTCATTTGGATTGATTCAATGGATTTTTGAGGCAAGAATGTCTGAAGTTGGTTGTGGAGTGTTTGAGACAAGTTTTGGGTAGGAGTTGATTGTTTAATGGTCATTCGTGAGGTGTCATGTTCGATTTTGGTTTCAATTTAAACAATAGATGTTATGTTCCATGTTGATCGATTAGTGTGATTCCAATGAAGATTATAATCATATTTGATTATATTGCTTTGGGAGTGTGTTTATAAGGCTTGAGAATCAAAACTCTATAGCATTTGAGGTTGTTACGAGAAGCAAAAGCCATCCATACGAGAACTATTGTTGTTTAATGTTTTTGTATAACTAGTTCCTTTCCCATGTATTTAGTTAAGTTTCAATGAATACAATGATGCAACAATCTATAGTTGCACAATTATGATTAAAGTACAAGTAAATCTTATTTAATTGGTATTGTGTTACATTGATTTGACTTCATTTTCATTAATCAAATATTATGTTTCTTGTTTGACGTCTGATTAGTTTCATTTCCACTGTAATTTGATTCTCTATTCTTCTCTAGTGATATACGAGTTGTTTATTGATCCGTTGCAACTCGTTTCATTCCCTTGATGGTCGAAAAAGGAATCTGTGTTTGATAGTTGTCATTTGGATTGATTCAATGGATTTTTGAGGCAAGAATGTCTGAAGTTGCTTGTGGAGTGTTTGAGACAAGTTTTGGGAAGGAGTTGATTGTTTGAATGGTCATTCGTGTGGTGTCATGTTCGATTTTGGTTTCAATTTAAACAATAGATGTTATGTTCCATGTGTGATCGATTAGTGTGATTCCAATGAAGATTATAATCAGATTTGATTATATTGCTTTGGGAGTGTGTTTATAAGGCTTGAGAATCAAAACTCTATAGCATTTGAGGTTGTTACGAGAAGCAAAAGCCATCCATACGAGAACTATTGTTGTTTAATGTTTTTGTATAACTAGTTCCTTTCCCATGTATTTAGTTAAGTTTCAATGAATACAATGATGCACCAATCTATAGTTGCACAATTATGATTAAAGTACAAGTAAATCTTATTTAATCGGTATTGTGTTACATTGATTTGACTTCATTTTCATTAATCAAATATTATGTTTCTCGTTTGACGTCTAATTAGTTTCATTTCCACTGTAATTTGATTCTCTATTCTTCTCTAGTGATATACGAGTTGTTTATTGGTCCGTTGCACCTCGTTTCATTCCCTTGATGGTCGAAAAAGGAATCTGTGATTTGATAGTTGTCATTTGGATTGATTCAATGGATTTTTGAAGCAAGAATGTCTGAAGTTGGTTGTGGAGTGTTTGAGACAAGTTTTGGGTAGGAGTGATTGTTTGAATGGTCATTCGTGAGGTGTCATGTTCGATTTTGGTTTCAATTTAAACAATAGATGTTATGTTCCATGTGTGATCGATTAGTGTGATTCCAATGAAGATTATATTCAGATTTGATTATATTGCTTCAGGAGTGTGTTTATAAGGCTTGAGAATCAAAACTCTATAGCATTTGAGGTTGTTACGAGAAGCAAAAGCCATCCATACAAGAACTATTGTTGTTTAATGTTTTTGTGTAACTAGTTCCTTTCCCATGTATTTAGTTAAGTTTCAATGAATACAATGATGCACCAATCTATAGTTGCACAATTATGATTAAAGTACAAGTAAATCTTATTTAATTGGTATTGTGTTACATTGATTTGATTTCATTTTCATTAATCAAATATTATGTTTATCGTTTGACATCTGATTAGTTTCATTTCCACTGTAATTTGATTCTCTATTCTTCTCTAGGGATATATGAGTTGTTTATTGATCCGTTGCACCTCGTTTCATTCCCTTGATCGTCAAAAAAGGTATCTGTGGTTTGATAGTTGTCATTTGGATTGATTCAATGGATTTTTAAGGCAAGAATGTCTGAAGTTGCTTGTGGAGTGTTTGAGGCAAGTTTTGGGAAGGAGTCGATTGTTTGAATGGTCATTCGTGAGGTGTCATGTTCGATTTTGGTTTCAATTTAAACAATAGATGTTATGTTCCATGTGTGATCGATTAGTGTGATTCCAATGAAGATTATATTCAGATTTGATTATATTGCTTCAGGAGTGTGTTTATAAGGCTTGAGAATCAAAACTCTATAGCATTTGAGGTTGTTACGAGAAGCAAAAGCCATCCATACAAGAACTATTGTTGTTTAATGTTTTTGTGTAACTAGTTCCTTTCCCATGTATTTAGTTAAGTTTCAATGAATACAATGATGCACCAATCTATAGTTGCACAATTATGATTAAAGTACAAGTAAATCTTATTTAATCGGTATTGTGTTACATTGATTTGACTTCATTTTCATTAATCAAATATTATGTTTCTCGTTTGACGTCTAATTAGTTTCATTTCAACTATAATTTGATTCTCTATTCTTCTCTAGTGATATACGAGTTGTTTATTGGTCCGTAGCACCTCGTTTCATTCCCTTGATGGTCAAAAATGGAATCTGTGAATCGATAGTTGACATTTAGATTGATTCAATGGATTTTTTGAGGCAAGAATGTCTGAAGTTGGTTGTGGAGTGTTTGAGACAAGTTTTGGGTAGGAGTTGATTGTTTAAATGGTCATTCGTGAGGTGTCATGTTCGATTTTGGTTTCAATTTAAACAATAGATGTTTTGATCCATGTTGATCGATTAGTGTGATTCCAATGAAGATTATAATCATATTTTATTATATTGCTTTGGGAGGTTGTTACAAGAAGCAAAAGCCATCCATACGAGAACTATTGTTGTTTAATGTTTTTGTATAAGTAGTTCCTTTCCCATGTATTTAGTTAAGTTTCAATGAATACAATGATGCAACAATCTATAGTTGCACAATTATGATTAAAGTACAAGTAAATCTTATTTAATTGGTATTGTGTTACATTGATTTGACTTCATTTTCATTAATCAAATATTATGTTTCTTGTTTGACGTCTGATTAGTTTCATTTCAACTATAATTTGATTCTCTATTCTTCTCTAGTGATATACGAGTTGTTTATTGATCCGTTGCAACTCGTTTCATTCCCTTGATGGTCGAAAAAGGAATCTGTTTTTGATAGTTGTCATTTGGATTGATTCAATGATTTTTGAGGCAAGAATGTCTGAAGTTGCTTGTGGAGTGTTTGAGACAAGTTTTGGGAAGGAGTTGATTGTTTGAATGGTCATTCGTGTGGTGTCGTGTTCGATTTTGGTTTCAATTTAAACAATAGAAGTTATGTTCCATGTGTGATCGATTAGTGTGATTCCAATGAAGATTATAATCAGATTTGATTATATTGCTTTGGGAGTGTGTTTATAAGGCTTGAGAATCAAAACTCTATAGCATTTGAGGTTGTTACGAGAAGTAAAAGCCATCCATACGAGAACTATTGTTGTTTAATGTTTTTGTATAACTAGTTCCTTTCCCATGTATTTAGTTAAGTTTCAATGAATACAATGATGCACCAATCTATAGTTGCACAATTATGATTAAAGTACAAGTAAATCTTATTTAATCGGTATTGTGTTACATTGATTTGACTTCATTTTCATTAATCAAATATTATGTTTCTCGTTTGACGTCTGATTAGTTACATTTCCACTGTAATTTTATTCTCTCTTCATCTCTAGTGATATACGAGTTGTTTATTGGTCCGTTGCACCTCGTTTCATTCCCTTGATCGTCGAAAAAGGAATCTGTGATTTGATAGTTGTCATTTGGATTGATTCAATGGATTTTTGAAGCAAGAATGTCTGAAGTTGGTTGTGGAGTGTTTGAGACAAGTTTTGGGTAGGAGTCGATTGTTTGAATGGTCATTCGTGAGGTGTCATGTTCGATTTTGGTTTCAATTTAAACAATAGATGTTATGTTCCATGTGTGATCGATTAGTGTGATTCCAATGAAGATTATAATCAGATTTGATTATATTGCTTCGGGAGTGTGTTTATAAGGCTTGAGAATCAAAACT
Source organism: Flaveria sonorensis (assembly GCA_025506505.1). Classification (NCBI taxonomy): domain Eukaryota; kingdom Viridiplantae; phylum Streptophyta; class Magnoliopsida; order Asterales; family Asteraceae; genus Flaveria; species Flaveria sonorensis. The sequence continues at coordinate 26,491 of JACCIY010000033.1, read as the reverse complement.
CTATAGCATTTGAGGTTGTTACGAGAAGCAAAAGTCATCCATACGAGAACTATTGTTGTTTAATGTTTTTGTATAACTAGTTCCTTTCCCATGTATTTAGTTAAGTTTCAATGAATACAATGATGCACCAATCTATAGTTGCACAATTATGATTAAAGTACAAGTAAATCTTATTTAATCGGTATTGTGTTACATTGATTTGACTTCATTTTCATTAATCAAATATTATGTTTCTCGTTTGACGTCTGATTAGTTACATTTCCACTGTAATTTTATTCTCTATTCATCTCTAGTGATATACGAGTTGTTTATTGGTCCGTTGCACCTCGTTTCATTCCCTTGATCGTCAAAAAAGGTATCTGTGGTTTGATAGTTGTCATTTGGATTGATTCAATGGATTTTTAAGGCAAGAATGTCTGAAGTTGCTTGTGGAGTGTTTGAGGCAAGTTTTGGGAAGGAGTCGATTGTTTGAATGGTCATTCGTGAGGTGTCATGTTCGATTTTGGTTTCAATTTAAACAATAGATGTTATGTTCCATGTGTGATCGATTAGTGTGATTCCAATGAAGATTATATTCAGATTTGATTATATTGCTTCAGGAGTGTGTTTATAAGGCTTGAGAATCAAAACTCTATAGCATTTGAGGTTGTTACGAGAAGCAAAAGCCATCCATACAAGAACTATTGTTGTTTAATGTTTTTGTGTAACTAGTTCCTTTCCCATGTATTTAGTTAAGTTTCAATGAATACAATGATGCACCAATCTATAGTTGCACAATTATGATTAAAGTACAAGTAAATCTTATTTAATCGGTATTGTGTTACATTGATTTGACTTCATTTTCATTAATCAAATATTATGTTTCTCGTTTGACGTCTAATTAGTTTCATTTCAACTATAATTTGATTCTCTATTCTTCTCTAGTGATATACGAGTTGTTTATTGGTCCGTTGCACCTCGTTTCATTCCCTTGATGGTCAAAAATGGAATCTGTGAATCGATAGTTGTCATTTGGATTGATTCAATGGATTTTTGAGGCAAGAATGTCTGAAGTTGGTTGTGGAGTGTTTGAGACAAGTTTTGGGTAGGAGTTGATTGTTTAAATGGTCATTCGTGAGGTGTCATGTTCGATTTTGGTTTCAATTTAAACAATAGATGTTTTGATCCATGTTGATCGATTAGTGTGATTCCAATGAAGATTATAATCATATTTTATTATATTGCTTTGGGAGGTTGTTACGAGAAGCAAAAGCCATCCATACGAGAACTATTGTTGTTTAATGTTTTTGTATAACTAGTTCCTTTCCCATGTATTTAGTTAAGTTTCAATGAATACAATGATGCAACAATCTATAGTTGCACAATTATGATTAAAGTACAAGTAAATCTTATTTAATTGGTATTGTGTTACATTGATTTGACTTCATTTTCATTAATCAAATATTATGTTTCTGTTTGACGTCTGATTAGTTTCATTTCCACTGTAATTTGATTCTCTATTCTTCTCTAGTGATATACGAGTTGTTTATTGATCCGTTGCACCTCGTTTCATTCCCTTGATGGTCGAAAAAGGAATCTGTGTTTGATAGTTGTCATTTGGATTGATTCAATGGATTTTTGAGGCATGAATGTCTGAAGTTGCTTGTGGAGTGTTTGAGACAAGTTTTGGGAAGGAGTTGATTGTTTGAATGGTCATTCGTGTGGTGTCGTGTTCGATTTTGGTTTCAATTTAAACAATAGATGTTATGTTCCATGTGTGATCGATTAGTGTGATTCCAATGAAGATTATAATCAGATTTGATTATATTGCTTTGGGAGTGTGTTTATAAGGCTTGAGAATCAAAACTCTATAGCATTTGAGGTTGTTACGAGAAGCAAAAGCCATCCATACGAGAACTATTGTTGTTTAATGTTTTTGTATAACTAGTTCCTTTCCCATGTATTTAGTTAAGTTTCAATGAATACAATGATGCACCAATCTATAGTTGCACAATTATGATTAAAGTACAAGTAAATCTTATTTAATCGGTATTGTGTTACATTGATTTGACTTCATTTTCATTAATCAAATATTATGTTTCTCGTTTGACGTCTGATTAGTTTCATTTCCACTGTAATTTGATTCTCTATTCTTCTCTAGTGATATACGAGTTGTTTATTGGTCCGTTGCACCTCGTTTCATTCCCTTGATGGTCGAAAAAGGAATCTGTGATTTGATAGTTGTCATTTGGATTGATTCAATGGATTTTTGAGCAAGAATGTCTGAAGTTGGTTGTGGAGTGTTTGAGACAAGTTTTGGGTAGGAGTGATTGTTTGAATGGTCATTCGTGAGGTGTCATGTTCGATTTTGGTTTCAATTTAAACAATAGATGTTATGTTCCATGTGTGATCGATTAGTGTGATTCCAATGAAGATTATAATCAGATTTGATTATATTGCTTCGGGAGTGTGTTTATAAGGCTTGAGAATCAAAACTCTATAGCATTTGAGGTTGTTACGAGAAGCAAAAGCCATCCATACGAGAACTATTGTTGTTTAATGTTTTTGTATAACTAGTTCCTTTCCCATGTATTTAGTTAAGTTTCAATGAATACAATGATGCACCAATCTATAGTTGCACAATTATGATTAAAGTACAAGTAAATCTTATTTAATCGGTATTGTGTTACATTGATTTGACTTCATTTTCATTAATCAAATATTATGTTTCTCGTTTGACGTCTGATTAGTTTCATTTCCACTGTAATTTGATTCTCTATTCTTCTCTAGTGATATACGAGTTGTTTATTGGTCCGTTGCACCTCGTTTCATTCCCTTGATGGTCAAAAAAGGAATCTGTGGTTTGATAGTTGTCATTTGGATTGATTCAATGGATTTTTGAGGCAAGAATGTCTGAAGTTGTTGTGGAGTGTTTGAGACAAGTTTTGGGAAGGAGTGATTGTTTGAATGGTCATTCGTGAGGTGTCATGTTCGATTTTGGTTTCAATTTAAACAATAGATGTTATGTTCCATGTGTGATCGATTAGTGTGATTCCAATGAAGATTATATTCAGATTTGATTATATTGCTTCAGGAGTGTGTTTATAAGGCTTGAGAATCAAAACTCTATAGCATTTGAGGTTGTTACGAGAAGCAAAAGCCATCCATACAAGAACTATTGTTGTTTAATGTTTTTGTGTAACTAGTTCCTTTCCCATGTATTTAGTTAAGTTTCAATGAATACAATGATGCACCAATCTATAGTTGCACAATTATGATTAAAGTACAAGTAAATCTTATTTAATCGGTATTGTGTTACGTTGATTTGACTTCATTTTCATTAATCAAATATTATGTTTCTCGTTTGACGTCTAATTAGTTTTATTTCCACTGTAATTTGATTCTCTATTCTTCTCTAGTGATATACGAGTTGTTTATTGGTCCGTAGCACCTCGTTTCATTCCCTTGATGGTCAAAAATGGAATCTGTGAATCGATAGTTGACATTTAGATTGATTCAATGGATTTTTTGAGGCAAGAATGTCTGAAGTTGGTTGTGGAGTGTTTGAGACAAGTTTTGGGTAGGAGTTGATTGTTTAAATGGTCATTCGTGAGGTGTCATGTTCGATTTTGGTTTCAATTTAAACAATAGATGTTTTGATCCATGTTGATCGATTAGTGTGATTCCAATGAAGATTATAATCATATTTTATTATATTGCTTTGGGAGTGTGTTTATAAGGCTTGAGAATCAAAACCTTATAGCATTTGAGGTTGTTACAAGAAGCAAAAGCCATCCATACGAGAACTATTGTTGTTTAATGTTTTTGTATAAGTAGTTCCTTTCCCATGTATTTAGTTAAGTTTCAATGAATACAATGATGCAACAATCTATAGTTGCACAATTATGATTAAAGTACAAGTAAATCTTATTTAATCGGTATTGTGTTACATTGATTTGACTTCATTTTCATTAATCAAATATTATGTTTCTCGTTTGACGTCTGATTAGTTTCATTTCCACTGTAATTTGATTCTCTATTCTTCTCTAGTGATATACGAGTTGTTTATTGGTCCGTTGCACCTCGTTTCATTCCCTTGATGGTCAAAAAGGAATCTGTGTTTGATAGTTGTCATTTGGATTGATTCAATGGATTTTTGAGGCAAGAATGTCTGAAGTTGCTTGTGGAGTGTTTGAGACAAGTTTTGGGAAGGAGTTGATTGTTTGAATGGTCATTCGTGAGGTGTCATGTTCGATTTTGGTTTCAATTTAAACAATAGATGTTATGTTCCATGTGTGATCGATTAGTGTGATTCCAATGAAGATTATATTCAGATTTGATTATATTGCTTCAGGAGTGTGTTTATAAGGCTTGAGAATCAAAACTCTATAGCATTTGAGGTTGTTACGAGAAGCAAAAGCCATCCATACAAGAACTATTGTTGTTTAATGTTTTTGTGTAACTAGTTCCTTTCCCATGTATTTAGTTAAGTTTCAATGAATACAATGATGCACCAATCTATAGTTGCACAATTATGATTAAAGTACAAGTAAATCTTATTTAATCGGTATTGTGTTACATTGATTTGACTTCATTTTCATTAATCAAATATTATGTTTCTCGTTTGACGTCTAATTAGTTTCATTTCCACTGTAATTTGATTCTCTATTCTTCTCTAGTGATATACGAGTTGTTTATTGGTCCGTTGCACCTCGTTTCATTCCCTTGATGGTCAAAAATGGAATCTGTGAATCGATAGTTGTCATTTGGATTGATTCAATGGATTTTTGAGGCAAGAATGTCTGAAGTTGGTTGTGGAGTGTTTGAGACAAGTTTTGGGTAGGAGTTGATTGTTTAAATGGTCATTCGTGAGGTGTCATGTTTGATTTTGGTTTCAATTTAAACAATAGATGTTATGATCCATGTTGATCGATTAGTGTGATTCCAATGAAGATTATAATCAGATTTGATTATATTGCTTTGGGAGTGTGTTTATAAGGCTTGAGAATCAAAACTCTATAGCATTTGAGGTTGTTACGAGAAGCAAAAGCCATCCATACGAGAACTATTGTTGTTTAATGTTTTTGTATAACTAGTTCCTTTCCCATGTATTTAGTTAAGTTTCAATGAATACAATGATGCAACAATCTATAGTTGCACAATTATGATTAAAGTACAAGTAAATCTTATTTAATCGGTATTGTGTTACATTGATTTGACTTCATTTTCATTAATCAAATATTATGTTTCTGTTTGACGTCTGATTAGTTTCATTTCCACTGTAATTTGATTCTCTATTCTTCTCTAGTGATATACGAGTTGTTTATTGGTCCGTTGCACCTCGTTTCATTCCCTTGATGGTCAAAAAGGAATCTGTGTTTGATAGTTGTCATTTGGATTGATTCAATGGATTTTTGAGGCAAGAATGTCTGAAGTTGCTTGTGGAGTGTTTGAGACAAGTTTTGGGTAGGAGTTGATTGTTTGAATGGTCATTCGTGTGGTGTCATGTTCGATTTTGGTTTCAATTTAAACAATAGATGTTATGTTCCATGTGTGATCGATTAGTGTGATTCCAATGAAGATTATAATCAGATTTGATTATATTGCTTGGGAGTGTGTTTATAAGGCTTGAGAATCAAAACTCTATAGCATTTGAGGTTGTTACGAGAAGCAAAAGCCATCCATACGAGAACTATTGTTGTTTAATGTTTTTGTATAACTAGTTCCTTTCCCATGTATTTAGTTAAGTTTCAATGAATACAATGATGCACCAATCTATAGTTGCACAATTATGATTAAAGTACAAGTAAATCTTATTTAATCGGTATTGTGTTACATTGATTTGACTTCATTTTCATTAATCAAATATTATGTTTCTCGTTTGACGTCTGATTAGTTTCATTTCCACTGTAATTTGATTCTCTATTCTTCTCTAGTGATATACGAGTTGTTTATTGGTCCGTTGCACCTCGTTTCATTCCCTTGATGGTCGAAAAAGGAATCTGTGATTTGATAGTTGTCATTTGGATTGATTCAATGGATTTTTGAGGCAAGAATGTCTGAAGTTGGTTGTGGAGTGTTTGAGACAAGTTTTGGGTAGGAGTTGATTGTTTGAATGGTCATTCGTGAGGTGTCATGTTCGATTTTGGTTTCAATTTAAACAATAGATGTTATGTTCCATGTGTGATCGATTAGTGTGATTCCAATGAAGATTATAATCAGATTTGATTATATTGCTTCGGGAGTGTGTTTATAAGGCTTGAGAATCAAAACTCTATAGCATTTGAGGTTGTTACGAGAAGCAAAAGCCATCCATACGAGAACTATTGTTGTTTAATGTTTTTGTATAACTAGTTCCTTTCCCATGTATTTAGTTAAGTTTCAATGAATACAATGATGCACCAATCTATAGTTGCACAATTATGATTAAAGTACAAGTAAATCTTATTTAATCGGTATTGTGTTACATTGATTTGACTTCATTTTCATTAATCAAATATTATGTTTCTCGTTTGACATCTGATTAGTTTCATTTCCACTGTAATTTGATTCTCTATTCTTCTCTAGTGATATACGAGTTGTTTATTGGTCCGTTGCACCTCGTTTCATTCCCTTGATGGTCAAAAAGGAATCTGTGATTTGATAGTTGTCATTTGGATTGATTCAATGGATTTTTGAGGCAAGAATGTCTGAAGTTGGTTGTGGAGTGTTTGAGACAAGTTTTGGGTAGGAGTGATTGTTTGAATGGTCATTCGTGAGGTGTCATGTTCGATTTTGGTTTCAATTTAAACAACAGATGTTATGTTCCATGTGTGATTGATTAGTGTGATTCCTATGAAGATTATAATCAGATTTGATTATATTGCTTCAGGAGTGTGTTTATAAGGCTTGAGAATCAAAACTCTATAGCATTTGAGGTTGTTACGAGAAGCAAAAGCCATCCATACAAGAACTATTGTTGTTTAATGTTTTTGTGTAACTAGTTCCTTTCCCATGTATTTAGTTAAGTTTCAATGAATACAATGATGCACCAATCTATAGTTTCACAATTATGATTAAAGTACAAGTAAATCTTATTTAATCGGTCGTGTTACGTTGATTTGACTTCATTTTCATTAATCAAATATTATGTTTCTCGTTTGACGTCTAATTAGTTTTATTTCCACTGTAATTTGATTCTCTATTCTTCTCTAGTGATATACGAGTTGTTTATTGGTCCGTTGCACCTCGTTTCATTCCCTTGATGGTCAAAAATGGAATCTGTGAATCGATATTTGCTATTTGGATTGATTCAATGGATTTTTGAGGCAAGAATGTCTGATGTTGGTTGTGGGTGTTTGAGACAAGTTTTGGGTAGGAGTGGATTGTTTGAATGGTCATTAGTGAGGTGTCATGTTCGATTTTGGTTTCAATTTAAACAATAGATGTTATGTTCCATGTTGATCGATTAGTGTGATTCCAATGAAGATTATAATCAGATTTGATTATATTGCTTGGGAGTGTGTTTATAAGGCTTGAGAATCAAAACTCTATAGCATTTGAGGTTGTTACGAGAAGCAAAAGCCATCCATACGAGAACTATTGTTGTTTAATGTTTTTGTATAACTAGTTCCTTTCCCATGTATTTAGTTAAGTTTCAATGAATACAATGATGCAACAATCTATAGTTGCACAATTATGATTAAAGTACAAGTAAATCTTATTTAATTGGTATTGTGTTACATTGATTTGACTTCATTTTCATTAATCAAATATTATGTTTCTTGTTTGACGTCTGATTAGTTTCATTTCAACTATAATTTGATTCTCTATTCATCTCTAGTGATATACGAGTTGTTTATTGGTCCGTTGCACCTCGTTTCATTCCCTTGATCGTCGAAAAAGGAATCTGTGATTTGATAGTTGTCATTTGGATTGATTCAATGGATTTTTGAAGCAAGAATGTCTGAAGTTGGTTGTGGAATGTTTGAGACAAGTTTTGGGTAGGAGTCAATTGTTTGATTGGTCATTTGTGAGGTGTCATGTTCGATTTTGGTTTCAATTTAAACAATAGATGTTATGTTCCATGTGTGATCGATTAGTGTGATTCCAATGAAGATTATAATCAGATTTGATTATATTGCTTCGGGAGTGTGTTTATAAGGCTTGAGAATCAAAACTCTATAGCATTTGAGGTTGTTACGAGAAGCAAAAGTCATCCATACGAGAACTATTGTTGTTTAATGTTTTTGTATAACTAGTTCCTTTCCCATGTATTTAGTTAAGTTTCAATGAATACAATGATGCACCAATCTATAGTTGCACAATTATGATTAAAGTACAAGTAAATCTTATTTAATCGGTATTGTGTTACATTGATTTGACTTCATTTTCATTAATCAAATATTATGTTTCTCGTTTGACGTCTGATTAGTTACATTTCCACTGTAATTTTATTCTCTATTCATCTCTAGTGATATACGAGTTGTTTATTGGTCCGTTGCACCTCGTTTCATTCCCTTGATCGTCAAAAAAGGTATCTGTGGTTTGATAGTTGTCATTTGGATTGATTCAATGGATTTTTGAAGCAAGAATGTATGAAGTTGGTTGTGGAGTGTTTGAGACAAGTTTTGGGTAGGAGTCAATTGTTTGAATGGTCATTCGTGAGGTGTCATGTTCGATTTTGGTTTCAATTTAAACAACAGATGTTATGTTCCATGTGTGATCGATTAGTGTGATTCCAATGAAGATTATAATCAGATTTGATTATATTGTTTCGGGAGTGTGTTTATAAGGCTTGAGAATCAAAACTCTATAGCATTTGAGGTTGTTACGAGAAGCAAAAGCCATCCATACGAGAACTATTGTAGTTTAATATTTTTGTATAACTAGTTCCTTTCTGTAAGGCCCCGTTTTCGGGACGCTTACAGCTGGACCATCATCGCATAAATTATTTAAAATTACTCATTTCTTTTCAGCGGAAATTTAAGACTTTCATTAATAATCAAAAACATATCATTTCAATACATTACATTAGTTTAAAATACAATGATATGTCAAAATATGGATACCAATCTTCAAAACACTCCAGTAGCATATGCATCCATGCCTGCAACTCCTCAGCATCAACAAAATAGCTGCCAACTATTATGCATACAAAAAGTCAACGACGCTGAGTGAGTTCTAGTTTTATAAATAAAATACTTTACTTCCTTTAAAACATAACCTTCGAAATCGTATGCGATCACACATCATACGTACACATTGATAATATTATTATTATCTTCATCATTGTTCAATTTGTACATTTCGTACTTTCATCGTTATCTTTCACTTCAATCTGGATCCTGTCTCATGCAATACCCCCGACTCATGTCCGAAGACTGATATTGTGCCGGGGCCTGTAAACAAACCCCCGACTCGTGTCCGAAGACTGACATAGTACCGGGGTACGCGACAAGGATCCCCTTCGAGTCACAAAGACTCCCTTCGAGCCACAAAGGCTCCCTTCGAGCCATAAAGACTCCTTTCGAGCCATAAAGACTCCCTTCGAGCCATAATGACTCCCTTCGAGTCACAAAGACTCCCTTCGAGCCATAAAGACTCCCTTCGAGTCACAAAGACTCCCTTCGAGTCACAAAGACTCCCTTCGAGTCACAAAGACTCCCTTCATTCTTTACGTTCCACTTTTCATTATTATTGTCTTTCACTTCGTTACATAATACTTTACGTTCATTCATAGCCATACATCAAACCATGTAAAGTCAACATAACACACAACAGGTATTATAACATAATACATACGTTTTGAAAACCGTTTAACGAAGAAAGATATCACATACATACAACCGCAACAATCACATCATAAACATCCTCACAAGCCATCACATCATAAATAAGCATAAGCCACCCTGAGACATCATTTCTTAGCACTTAAATTCTACTTCCCAAAATTCCAAAAAAGAAACCAAGTCCCCAAAGAAATGCGGACGAGCAAGAACAAATGCGGGTGTACAAACAACAATGCGCATGAACAAGGTACTTAAATGCGGATGGACAATGCGGATGAAGTCTTAATAAAACATTCTGTCCAAAGAAATGCTGATGAAACAAATGCGGACACTATAGCAAGTGCGGATACTATAGTAAATGCGGGAGAATAAAAGAAAGGCGGATGAACAGATTAACCCGCAACATACTTATGCTATTTCCAGGTCCCAATCACCATCCTAATACATCCATGCTCAGATCTATCATACAACACACTTAGAACATACTAAACATCAAGTCTAACCCATAAACAACCTCTACACAAACATTCACAAAACATCCCTCGAACATAAAGCATAAACTCAAGGTTATCTTTTAAAAATGTTTGTCCGGTATGCATAATACCCCCAACACTTTAAAAATATCAGTAAAAGAGGGGTCCTAAAACTCACCTTGAAGCAGCTCTTCAAACCAAACGCCTCCACTTGTGATTTCATCCTCAAAATCCCGAGAACAACCTTCTAAAACACCGAGAACTTCGGTTACAAGCTGCAAACTAAGCTAAAACCGAACATAAACCCGAGAACTAACCTTTTTGCAGCTTCTTCTTCCTTCTTCTTCTCCAAAAACCGATTTCTTGCTCTCCTTCTTCTTCAGCCGAGGCCAAAAAGCAGATCTGCTGCTTTATAGGGCGGCCATACCTCTTATATTATTAAAATAAAGAAGTTTTGTCCTTTTACAACTTTAGCCCCTCTACTTGTGTCCATTTACCTTTCTTTCTGGACACTTTTCTTTTCTCGTCTTTTAAATAAAAATTCAGGGTGTTACAAGTCCACCCCCCTGTCGCTTCTCGAACAGTCACGGGTAACGCTGTCTCACCTCTTCCTTGATCTTACATGTAGGCTTAGTCCCCTTCTAGGCTCTATTTTACTCGTACAGGTGGAACCACCATTCTCCTTAGCCCTTCTTTTCCTTCTATCATGAATGACCCTCAGTTGCTCCATGTAGTTGAATCCCTCATCCATCTCGGCATTCTCAAGTGGCACGATCATATCCTCACTGATTGAGCACTTTCTTAGACGAGATACATGGAATGTCAGATAACTCCACTTAACACGTCGGGTAGCTCCAGTTGACATGCCACTTCTCTTACCTGAGCAACAATTCAGATTAGTTCTTTACACCTCAGTATTAGCTTCACTCACTTTCGAATTCGGGAGATCCCCTCTCTCAAAACGAGGCCTTCATCATTACTCCACCGCTGTAGATCGACACCGAACTCCTTTCGGGCGTGATTACTCAAACCACTTTCTTGCAACACTCGGTGTTTGTCTCATAGGTTGCTAGCCAATCCTTCCGAAGGCACACGTCTATCCATCCATGTCTGTCCTGAACAGTCTAGCAGGAAACACGCGCTCTCTCAAAACTATCGCATAATTCTCTAGGACATCCGGTAACCTAGTGGACTTACCAATAGCAATTTCTACATCGAAGGATGCATCAATCTTCCTACTCCTAACGTGCAACTTAACACAAAGGTAGCAGAAATGAAACCACTACTAGCACCACAATCAAAGCACAAGGCACAAATTTAACTACCAGAAACGTACCTGACGTCGCGTCGAAGTCTGCTCTAGCCTCCTCCTGGTCGTAGCGAATGCTCTAACCCTCATCTTCTGCTCTCCTTCCTTGCACAGAAGCTTCCAGCCCTTGACTTCGTGTAGTCTCTGCTCCTGTGTCCACTCTCACCACACCTGTAACATCTTATTGAACGACAATCTCTCGCCAGGTGGCCCTCCTTCCCGTATTGAAAACAGAGATTCGATCCCCGCTTGTATTCTCCTGCATGTTCCTTCCCACATTTCTTGCATACCTCTTCCCTCTCAGACATCCTCTTCCGATCATCGAACCTCATCATCTTACCTCCAGCCACAAATTCACCATCATCATCATCCCGCCTTCCATTCCCATTCTTAACATAACTCTGCTCTTCCTCCTCATCCATCATCGCCACCGCCTCTCGTTCGTCATACAGCCTCCCCGCCAAATCGACCGCCGACCTAAATGTGCTTGGTCGGGCAACGACCAGATGTCTGCGGATGTCTACCGGAAGACCTTGAATATACCTTTTAATCTTTCGTGACACAGGCGTCACCTGATCTGGAACCAGCCTTGCCATCTCGTTGAACTTTGTGGTGTACTGTTGGTGCGTCATAGTTCCTTTCCCATGTATTTAGTAAAGTTTCAATGAATACAATGATGCACCAATTTATAGATGCACAATTATGATTGAAGTACAAGTAAATCTTATTTAATCAGTCGTGTTACCTTGATTTTGACTTCATTTTCATTAATCAAATATTATGTTTCTCGTTTGACATCTGGTTAGTTACATTTCCACTGTAATTTTATTCTCTATTCTTCTCTAGTGATATACGAGTTGTTTATTGGTCCGTTGCACTTCGTTTCATTCCCTTGATCGTCGAAAAAGGAATCTGTGGTTTGATAGTTGTCATTTGGATTGATTCAATGGATTTTTGAAGCAAGAATGTCTGACGTTGGTTGTGGAGTGTTTGAGACAAGTTTTGGGTAGGGGTCGATTGTTTGAATGGTCATTCGTGTGGTGTCGTGTTTGATTTTGGTTTCAATTTAAACAATAGATGTTATGTTCCATGTGTGATCGATTAGTGTGATTCCAATAAAGATTATAGTCAAATTTGATTATATTGCTTCGGGAGTGTGTTTATAAGGTTTGAGAATCAAAACTCTATAGCATTTGAGGTTGTTATGAGAAGCAAAAGCCATCCATACGAGAACTATTGTTGTTTAATGTTCGTGTATAACTAGTTCCTTTACCATGTATTTAGTTAAGTTTCAATGAATACAATGATGCACCAATCTATAGTTGCACAATTATGATTAAAATACAAGTAAATTTAATTTAATCGGTCGTGATACCTTGATTTGACTTCATTTTCATTAATCAAATATTATGTTTCTCGTTTTACGTTTGATTATTTTCATTTCCACTGTATTTGATTCTCTATTCTTCTCTAGTGAAATACGAGTATTTTATAGGTCCGTTGCACCTCGTTTCATTCCATTGATGGTCAAAAATAGAATCTGTGCATCGATAGTTGTCATTTGGATTGATTCAATGGATTTTTGAGGCAAGAATGTTTGAAGTTGGTTGTGTAGTGTTTGAGACAAGTTTTGAGTAGGAGGGGATTGTTTGAATGGTCATTCGTGTGCTGTCGTATTCGATTTTGGTTTCAATTTAAACAATAGATGTTATGTTCCATGTGTGATCGATTAGTGTGATTCCAATGAAGATTATAATCAGATTTGATTATATTGCTTTGGGAGTGTGTTTATAAGGCTGTGAATCAAAACTCTATAGCATTTGAGGTTGTTACGAGAAGCAAAAGCCATCCATAGAAGAACTATTGTTGTTTAATGTTTTTGTATAACTAGTTCCTTTCCCATATATTTAGTTAAGTTTCAATGAATTCAATGATGCACCTATTTATAGTTGCACAATTATGATTAAAATACAAATAAATCTTATTTAATCGGTCGTGTTACCTTGATTTCACTACATTTTCATTAATCAAATATTATGTTTCTCGTTTGACGTCTGATTACTTTCATTTCCACTATAATTTGATTCTCTATTCTTCTCTAGTAAAATACGAGTATTTTATAGGTCCGTTGCATGTCGTTTCATTCCCTTGATGGTCAAAAATGGAATTTGTGAATCGATATTTGTCATTTGGATTGATTCAATGGATTTTTGAGCAAAGAATGTCTGAAGTTGGTTGTGGAGTGTTTGAGACAAGTTTTGGGTAGGAATTGATTGTTTGAATGGTCATTCGTGTGTTGTCATGTTCGATTTTGGTTTCAATTTAAACAATATATGTTATGTTCCATGTGTGATCGATTAGTGTGATTCCAATGAAGATTATAATCAGATTTGATTAGATTGCTTGGGGAGTGTGTTTATAAGGCTTGAGAATCAAAACTCTATAGCATTTGAGGTTGTTACGAGAAGCAAAAGCCATCCATACGAGAACTATTGTTGTTTAATGTTTTTGTATAACTAGTTCCTTTCCCATGTATTCAGTTAAGTTTCAATGAATAAAATGATGCACCAATCTATAGTTGCACAATTATGATTAAAGTACAAGTAAATCTTATTTAATCGGTCGTGTTACCTTGATTTGACTTCATTTTCATTAATCAAATATTATGTTTCTCGTTTGACGTCTGATTAGTTTCATTTCCACTGTAATTTGATTCTCTATTCTTCTCTAGTAAACTACGAGTATTTTATAGGTCCGTTGCACCTCATTTCATTCCCTTGATGGTCGAAAATGCAATCTGTGAATCGATAGTGGTCATTTGCATTGATTCAATGGATTTTTAAGGCAAGAATGTTTGAAGTTGGTTGTGGAGTGTTTGAGACAAGTTTTGGGTAGGAGTTGATTGTTTGAATGGTCATTCGTGTGGTGTCATGTTTGATTTTGGTTTCAATTTAAACAATAGATGTTATGTTCCATGTGTGATCGATTAGTGTGATTCCAATGAAGACTATAATCTGATTTGATTATATTGCTTCGGGAGTGTGTTTATAAGGCTTGAGAATCAAAACTCTATAGCATTTGAGGTTGTTACGAGAAGCAAAAGCCATCCTTATAAGAACTATTATTGTTTAATGTTTTTGTATAACTAGTTCCTTTCCCATGTATTTAGTAAAGTTTCAATGAATACAATGATGCACCAATTTATAGATGCACAATTATGATTAAAATACAAATAAATCTTATTTAATCGGTCGTGTTACCTTGATTTGACTTCATTTTCATTAATCAAATATTATGTTACTCGTTTGATGTCTAATTAGTTTCATTTCCATTGTAATTTGATTCTCTATTCTTCTCTAGTGATATACGAGTTGTTTATTGGTCCGTTGCACCTCGTTTCATTCCCTTGATGGTCGAAAAAGGAATCTGTGGTTTGATAGTTGTCATTTTGATTGATTCAATGGATTTTTGAGGTAAGAATGTCTGAAGTTGGTTGTGGAGTGTTTGAGACAAGTTTTGGGTAGGAGTCGATTGTTTGAATGGTCATTCGTGTGGTGTCGTGTTCGATTTTGGTTTCAATTTAAACAATAGATGTTATGTTCCATGTGTGATCGATTAGTGTGATTCCAATGAAGATTATAATCAGATTTGATTATTTTACATCGGGAGTGTGTTTAAAAGGCTTGAGAATCAAAACTCTATAGCATTTGAGGTTGTTACGAGAAGCTAAAGCCATCCATACGAGAACTATTGTTGTTTAATGTTTTTGTATAACTAGTTCCTTTCCCATGTATTTATTTAAGTTTAAATGAATACAATAATGCACCAATCTATAGTTGCACAATTATGGTTAAAGTACAACTAAATCTTATTTAATCAGTCGTGTTACCTTGATTTGACTTCATTTTCATTAATCAAATATTATGTTTCTCGTTTGATGTCTGATTAGTTTCATTTCTACTGTAATTTGATTATCTATTCTTCTCTAGTGATATACGAGTTGTTTATTGGTCCGTTGCACCTCCTTTCATTCCCTTGATGGTCGAAAAAGGTATATGTGGATCGATAGTTGTCATTTGGATTGATTCAACGGAATTTTGAGGCAAGAATGTCTGAAGTTTGTTGTGGAGTGTTTGAGACAAGTTTTGGGTAGGAGTTGATTGTTTGAATGGTCATTCGTGTGGTGTCATGTTCGATTTTGGTTTCAATTTAAACAATAGATGTTATGTTCCATGTGTGATCGATTAGTGTGATTCCAATGAAGATTATAATCAGATTTGATTATATTGCTTCGGGAGTGCGTTTATAAGGCTTGAGAATCAAAACTTTATAGCATTTGAGGTTGTTATGAGAAGCAAAAGCCATGCATACGAGAACTATTGTTGTTTAATGTTTTTGTATAAATAGTTCCTTTCCCATGTATTTAGTAAAGTTTCAATGAACACAATGATGCACCAATTTATTGTTGCACAATCATGATTAAAATACAAATAAATCTTATTTAATTCGGTCGTGTTACCTTGATTTGACTTCATTTTCATTAATCAAATATTATGTTACTCGTTTGACGTCTGATTAGTTTCATTTCCACTGTAATTTGATTCTCTATTCTTCTCTAGTGAAATACGAGTTGTTTATTGGTCAGTTGCACCTAGTTTCATTCCCTTGATGGTTGAAAAAGGAATATGTGGATCGATAGTTGTCATTTGGATTGATTCAATGGATTTTTGAGGCAAGAATGCCTGAAGTTGGTTCTGGAGTGTTTGTGACAAGTTTTGGGTAGGAGTTGATTGTTTGAATGGTCTTTCATGTTGTGTCATGTTCGATTTTGGTTTCAATTTAAACAATAGATGTTATGTTCCATGTGTGATCGATTAGTGTGATTCTAATTAAGATTATAATCAGATTTGATTATATTGCTTCGGGTGTGTGTTTATAAGGCTTGAGAATCAAAACTCTATAGCATTTGAGGTTGTTAAGAGAAGCAAAAGCCATCCATACGAGAACTATTGTTGTTTAATGTTTTTGAACAACTAGTTCCTTTCCCATGTATTTAGTTAAGTTTCAATGAATACAATGATGCACCAATTTATAGTTGCACAATTATGATTAAAATACAAATAAATCATATTTAATCGGTCGTCTTACCTTGATTTGTCTTCATTTTCATTAATCAAATATCATGTTTCTCGTTTGACGTCTAATTAGTTTCATTTCCACTGTAATTTGAATCTCTATTTTTCTCTAGTGAAATACGAGTATTTTATAGGTCCGTTGCACCTCGTTTCATTCCCTTGATGGTCGAAAATGGAATCTGTGAATCGATAGTTGTCATTTGGATTGATTCAATAGATTTTTGATTCAAGAATGTCTGAAGTTGGTTATGGAGTGTTTGAGACAAGTTTTTGGTACGAGTTGATTGTTTGAATGGTCATTCATGTGGTGTCGTGTTTGATTTTGGTTTCAATTTAAACAATAGTTGTTATGTTCCATGTGTGATCGATTAGTGTGATTCCAATGAAGATTATAATCAGATTTGATTATATTACTTCGAGAGTGTGTTCATAAGGCATTGAGAATCAAATCTCTATAGCATTTGAGGTTGTTAAGAGAAGCAAAAGCAATCCATAGGAGAACTATTGTTGTTTAATGTTTTTGTATAACTAGTTCATTTCCCATGTATTCAGTTAAGTTTCAATGAATACAATGATGCACCAATCTGTAGTTGCACAGTTATGATTAAAGTACAAGTAAATCTAATTTAATCAGTCTTGTTACCTTGATTTTGACTTGATTTTCATTAATCAAATATTATGTTTCTCATTTTACGTCTGATTAGTTTCATTTCCACTGTAATTTGATTCTCTATTCTTCTCTAGTGATATACGAGTTGTTTATTGGTCCGTTGCATCTCGTTTCATTCCCTTGATGGTCGAAAATGGAATTTGTGGTTTGATATTTGTCATTTGGATTGATTCAATGGATTTTTGAGGCAAGAATGTCTGAAGTTGGTTGTGGAGTGTTTGAGACAAGTTTTGGGTAGGAGTCGATTGTTTCAATGGTCATTCGTGTGGTGTGTGTTCGATTTTGGTTTCAATTTAAACAACAGATGTTATGTTGCATGTGTGATCGATTAGTGTGATTTCAATGAATATTATAATCAGATTTGATTATATTGCTTCGGGAGTGTGTTTATAAGGCTTGAAAATCAAAACTCTATAGCATTTGAGGTTGTAACGAGAAGCTAAAGCCATCCATACAAGAACTGTTGTTGTTTAATGTTTTTGTATAACTAGTTCCTTTCCCATGTATTTAGTAAAGTTTCAATGAATACAATGATGCACCAATTTATAGATGCATAATTATGATTAAAATACAAATAAATCTTATTTTATCGGTCGTGTTACCTTGATTTGACTTCATTTTCATTAATCAAATATTATGTTACTCGTTTGATGTCTGATTAGTTTCATTTCCACTGTAATTTGATTCTCTATTTTTCTCTAGTGATATACGAGTTGTTTATTGGTCCGTTGCATCTCGTTTCATTCCCTTGATGGTCGAAAAAGGAATCTGTGATTTGATAGTTGTCATTCGGATTGATTCAATGGATTTTTGAGGCAAGAATGTTTGAAGTTGGTTGTGTAGTGTTTGAGACAAGTTTTGAGTAGGAGGGGATTGTTTGAATGGTCATTCGTGTGCTGTCGTATTCGATTTTGGTTTCAATTTAAACAATAGATGTTATGTTCCATGTGTGATCGATTAGTGTGATTCTAATTAAGATTATAATCAGAATTGATTATATTGCTTCGAGACTATGTTTATAAGGCTTGAGAATCAAAACTCTATAGCATTTGAGGTTGTTACGAGAAGCTAAAGCCATCCATACAAGAACTGTTGTTGTTTAATGTTTTTGTATAACTAGTTCCTTTCCCATGTATTTAGTAAAGTTTCAATGATTACAATGATGCACCAATTTATAGATGCACAATTATGATTAAAATACAAATAAATCTTATTTAATTAGTCGTGTTACCTTGATTTGACTTCATTTTCATTAATCAAATATTATGTTTCTCGTTTGACGTCTAATTAGTTTCATTTCCACTGCAATTTGATTCTCTATTCTTCTCTAGTGATATACGAGTTGTTTATTGGTCCGTTGCACCTCGTTTCATTCCCTTGATGGTCAAAAAAGGAATCTATGGTTTGATAGTTACATTTGGAATGATTCAATGGATTTTTGAGGCAAGAATGTCTGAAGTAGGTTGTGGAGTGTTTGAGACAAGTTTTGGGTATGTCACACCCTCAAATCCACGTTTGGGGTTTTACCACAAGGCGTGTGACATACCAGGATCTCAGTCATTAGTTACTCAGAACGACTCTATATGAACAAACAATCAAAATCAAAGTTTAACTTTAAATACTGCGGAAGCGTTAATTAAACTAGAGAACCATAAACAATGTAACATGATCTAAAATGCTCAAACAAACACGCCCAAGTATTATGCAAAACCAAAGCATAATGTTTAAACAAACATAATCCCAAAAAAAAACATTGTTTCATAACATGCTGACAACACCATGATGCTGACCCGTGTAATGGGCTCCTAGGTAATAGCAACCTTAACCTGAGAATAGCATACTAAAAGAGTCAACATAATTGTTGGTGAGTTCAAGAGTTTGCGTTAGACATAAATAGTAACAGTTGCAAAATATAAGAAGTGTATTGAAATAGATGGCTTGTCTATATTCATCAGTAATAATCATAGCGATTCCGCGATTGAAGCTGACTGTGTTACGTTTGTTGCCTCCTGCCACGACATACCATGTCGTGACAATGTTCCATGTGTGATCGATTAGTGTGATTCCAATGAAGATTATAATCAGATTTGATTATATTACTTCAGGAGTTTGTTTATAAGGCTTGAGAATCAAAACTCTATAGCATTTGAGGTTGTTACGAGAAGCAAAAGCCATCCATACGAGAACTATTGTTGTTTAATGTTTCTGTATAACTAGTTCCTTTCCTATGTATTTAGTAAAGTTTCAATGAATACAATGATGCACCAATTTGTAGTTGCACAATTATGATTAAAATACAAATAAATCTTATTTAATCGGTCGTGTTACCTTGATTTGACTTCATTTTCATTAATAAAATATTATGTTACTCGTTAGACGTCTGATTATTTTCATTTCCACTGTAATTTGATTCTCTATTCTTCTCTAGTGATATACGAGTTGTTTATTGGTCCATTGCACCTCGTTTCATTCCCTTGATGGTCGAAAACGGAATCTATGATTTGATAGTTATCATTCGGATTGATTCAATGGATTTTTGAGGCAAGAATGTCTGAAGTTGGTTGTGGAGTGTTTGAGACAAGTTTTGGGTAGGAGTCGATTGTTTGAATGGTCATTCGTGTGGTGTCGTGTTCGATTTTGGTTTCAATTTAAACAATAGATGTTATGTTCCATGTGTGATAGATTAGTGTGATTCCAATGAAGATTATAATCAGATTTGATTATATTGCTTCGGGACTATGTTTATAAGGCTTGAGAATTAAAACTCTATAGCATTTGAGGTTGTTACGAGAAGCTAAAGCCATCCATACAAGAACTGTTGTTGTTTGATGTTTTTGTATAACTAGTTCCTTTCCCATGTATTTATTTAAGTTTCAATGAATTCAATGATGCAACTATTTATAGTTACACAATTATGATTAAAATACAAATACATCTTATTTAATCGGTCGTGTAACCTTGATTTCACTTCATTTTCATTAAACAAATATTATGTTTCTCGTTTGACGTCTGATTACTTTCATTTCCACTGTAATTTGATTCCCTATTCTTCTCTAGTGAAATACGAGTATTTTATAGGTCCGTTGCACCGCGTTTCATTCCCTTGATGGACAAAAATGGAATTTGTGAATCGATTTGTCATTTGGATTGATTCAATGGATTTTTGAGGCAAGAATGTCTGAAGTTGGTTGTGGAGTGTTTGAGACAAGTTTTGTGTAGGAGTTTATTGTTTGAATGGTCATTCGTGTGGTGTCATGTTCGATTTTGGTTTCAATTTAAACAATAGATGTTATGTTCCATGTGTGATCGATTAGTATGATTCCAATGAAGATTATAATCAGATTTGATTATATTGCTTTGGGAGTGTGTTTATAAGGCTTGAGAATCAAAACACTATAGCATTTGAGGTTGTTACGAGAAGCAAAAGCCATCCATACGAGAACTATTATTGTTTAATGTTTTTGTATAACTAGTTCCTTTCCCATGTATTTAGTTAAGTTTCAATGAATACAATGATGCACCAATCTATAGTTGCACAATTATGATTAAAGTACAAGTAAATCTTATTTAATCGGTATTGTGTTACATTGATTTGATTTCATTTTCATTAATCAAATATTATGTTTCTCGTTTGACATCTGATTAGTTTCATTTCCACTGTAATTTGATTCTCTATTCTTCTCTAGGGATATACGAGTTGTTTATTGATCCGTTGCACCTCGTTTCATTCCCTTGATAGTCGAAAAAGGAATCTGTCGTTTGATAGTTGTCATTTGGATTGATTCAATGGATTTTTAAGGCAAGAATGTTTGAAGTTGGTGTGGAGTGTTTGAGACAAGTTTTGGGTGGAATTGATTGTTTGAATGGTCATTCGTGTGGTGTTATGTTCGATTTTGGTTTCAATTTAAACAATAGGTGTTACGTTTCATGTGTGATCGATTAGTGTGATTCCAATGAAGATTATAATCAGATTTGATTATATTGCTTCGGGAGTGTGTTTATAAGGCTTGAGAATCAAAACTCTATAGCATTTGAGGTTGTTACGAGATGCAAAAGCCATCCATATAAGAACTATTGTTGTTTAATGTTTTTGTATAACTAGTTCCTTTCCTATATATTTAATAAAGTTTCAATGAACACAATGATGCACCAATTTATAGTTGCACAATCATGATTAAAATACAAATAAATCTTATTTAATTCGGTCGTGTTACCATGATTTGACTTCATTTTCATTAATCAAATATTATGTTACTCGTTTGACGTCTGATTAGTTTCATTTCCACTGTAATTTGATTCTCTATTCTTCTCTAGTGATATACGAGTTGTTTATTGGTCCGTTGCACCTTGTTTCATTCCCTTGATGGTCGAAAAGGAATCTATGGTTTGATAGTTGTCATTTGGATTGATTCAATGGATTTTTGAGGTAAGAATATCTGAAGTTGGTTGTGGAGTGTTTGAGACAAGTTTTGGGTAGGAGTCGATTGTTTGAATGGTCATTCGTGTGGTGTCGTGTTCGATTTTGGTTTCAATTTAAACAATGGATGTTATGTTCCATGTGTGATCGATTAGTGTGATTGCAATGAAGATTATAATCAGATTTGATTATATTACTTCGGGAGTGTGTTTATAAGGCTTGAGAATCAAAACTCTATAGCATTTGAGGTTGTTACGAAAAGCTAAAGCCATCCATACGAGAACTATTGTTGTTTAATGTTTTTATATAACTAGTTCCTTTCCAATGTATTCAGTAAAGTTTCAATGAATACAATGATGCACCAATTTATAGTTGCACAATTATGATTAAAACACAAATAAATCTTATTTAATCGGTCGTGTTACCTTGATTTGACTTCATTTACATTAAAAAAATATTATGTTTCTCGTTTGACGTCTGATTAGTTTCATTTACACTGTAATTTGATTCTCTATTCTTCTCTAGTGAAATACGAGTATTTTTTAGGTCCGTTGCACCTCGTTTCATTCCCTTATTGGTGGAAAATGGAATCTGTGAATCGATAGTTGTCATTTGGATTGATTCAATGGATTTTCAAGGCAAGAATGTCTGAAGTTGGTTGTGGAGTGTATGAGACAAGTTTTGGGTAGGAGTTGATTGTCTGAATGGTCAGTCGTGTGGTGTCATGTTCGATTTGGGTTTCAATTTAAACAATAGATGTTATGTTCCATGTGTGATTGATTAGTGTGATTCCGATGATGATTATAATCAGATTTGATTATATTGCTTCGGGAGTGTATTTATAAGGCCTTGAGAATCAAAACTCTGTGGCATTTAAGGTTGTTACGAGAAGCAAAAGCCAACCATACGAGAACTATTGTTGTTTAATGTTTTTATATAACTAGTTCCTTTCCCATGTATTTATTTATTTTCAATGAATACAATAATGCACCAATCTATAGTTGCACAGTTATGATTAAAGTACAACTAAATCTTATTTAATCGGTCGTGTTACCTTGATTTGACTTCATTTTCAATAATCAAATATTATGTTTCTCCTTTGATGTCTGATTAGTTTCATTTCCACTGTAATTTGATTATCTATTCTTCTCTAGTGATATACGAGTTGTTTATTGGTCCGTTGCACCTCGTTTCATACCCTTGATGGTCGAAAATGGTATATGTGGATCGATAGTTGTCATTTGGATTGATTCAATGGAATTTTGAGGTAAGAATGTCTGAAGTTGGTTGTGGAGTGTTTGAGACAAGTTTTGGGTAGGAGTGGATTGTTTGAATGGTCATTCGTGTGGTGTCGTGTTTGATTTTGGTTTCAATTTAAACAATAGATGTTATGTTCCATGTGTGATCGATTAGTGTGATTTCAATGAAGATTATAATCAGATTTGATTATATTGCTTCGGGAGTGTGTTTATAAGGCTTGAGAATCAAAACTTTATAGCATTTGAGGTTGTTCTGAGAAGCAAAAGCCAAGCATACGAGAACTATTGTTGTTTAATGTTTTTGTATAACTAGTTCCTTTCCTATTATTTAGTAAAGTTTCAATGAACACAATGATGCACCAATTTATAGTTGCACAATCATGATTAAAATACAATAAATCTTATTTAATTCGATCGTGTTACCTTGATTTGACTTCATTTTCATTAATCAAATATTATGTTACTCGTTTGACATCTGATTAGTTTCATTTCCACTGTAATTTGATTCTCTATTCTTCTCTAGTGAAATACGAGTTGTTTATTGGTCAGTTGCACCTCGTTATCATTCCCTTGATGGTTGAAAAAGGAATATGTGGATCGATAGTTGTCATTTGGATTGATTCAATGGATTTTCGACGCAAGAATGTCTGAAGTTGGTTGTGGAGTGTTTGAGACAAGTTTTGGTAGGAGTTGATTGTTTGAATGGTCATTCGTGTGGTGTCATGTTCGATTTTGTTTCAATTTAAACAATAGATGTTATGTTTCATGTGTGATCGATTAGTGTGATTCCACTGAAGATTATAATCAGATTTGATTATATTGCTTGGGGAGTGTGTTTATAAGGCTTGAGAATCAAAACTCTATAGCATTTGAGGTTGTTACGAGAAGCAAAAGCCATCCATATAAGAACTATTATGTTTAATGTTTTGTATAACTAGTTCCTTTCCCATGTATTTAGTAAAGTTTCAATGAATACAATGATGCACCAATTTATAGATGCACAATTATGATTAAAATACAAATAAATCTTTTTTATTAGTCGGTCGTGTTACCTTGATTTGACTTCATTTTCATTAATCAAATATTATGTTACTCGTTTGACGTCTGATTAGTTTCATTTCCACTGTAATTTGATTCTCTATTCTTCTCTAGTGATATACGAGTTGTTTATTGGTCCGTTGCACCTCGTTTCATTCCCTTGATGGTCGAAAAGGAATCTGTGGTTTGATAGTTGTCATTTGGATTGATTCAATGGATTTTTGAGGCAAGAATGTCTGAAGTGGTTGTGGAGTGTTTGAGACAAGTTTGGGTAGGAGTCGATTGTTTGAATGGTCATTCGTGTGGTGTCGTGTTCGATTTTGGTTTCAATTTAAACAATGGATGTTATGTTCCATGTGTGATCGATTAGTGTGATTGCAATGAAGATTATAATCAGATTTGATTATATTACTTCGGGAGTGTGTTTATAAGGCTTGAGAATCAAAACTCTATAGCATTTGAGGTTGTTACGAAAAGCTAAAGCCATCCATACGAGAACTATTGTTGTTTAATGTTTTTATATAACTAGTTCCTTTCCAATGTATTCAGTAAGTTTCAATGAATACAATGATGCACCAATTTATAGTTGCACAATTATGATTAAAACACAAATAAATCTTATTTATCGGTCGTGTTACCCTGATTTGACTTCATTTTCATTAAAATATTATGTTTCTCGTTTGACATCTGATTAGTTTCATTTACACTGTAATTTGATTCTCTATTCTTCTCTAGTGAAATACGAGTATTTTTTAGGTCCGTTGCACCTCGTTTCATTCCCTTGATGGTCGAAAATGGAATCTGTGAATCGATAGTTGTCATTTGGATTGATTCAATGGATTTTGAGGCAAGAATGTCTGAAGTTGGTTGTGGAGTTTTGAGACAAGTTTTGGGTAGGAGTTGATTGTTGAATATGTCATCGTGTGGTGTCATGTTCGATTTTGGTTTCAATTTAAACAATAGATGTTATGTTCCATGTGTGATCGATTAGTGTGATTCCATGAAGATTATAATCAGATTTGATTATATTGCTTCGGGAGTGTATTTATAAGGCTTGAGAATCAAAACTCTGTAGCATTTGAGGTTGTTACGAGAAGCAAAAGCCATCCATACGAGAACTATTGTTGTTTAATGTTTTGTATAACTAGTTCCTTTCCCATGTATTTATTAAGTTTCAATGAATACAATGATGCACCAATCTATAGTTGCACAGTTATGATTAAAGTACAAGTAAATCTTATTTAATCGGTCATGTTACCTTGATTTGACTTCATTTTCATTAATCAAATATTATGTTTCTCGTTTGATGTCTGATTAGTTTCATTTCCACTGTAATTTGATTCTCTATTTTCTCTAGTGATATACGAGTTGTTTATTGGTCCGTTGCACCTCGTTTCATTCCCTTGATGGTCGAAAAAGGATCTGTGGATCGATAGTTGTCATTTGGATTGATTCAATGGAATTTTGAGGCAAGAATGTCTGAAGTTGGTTGTGGAGTGTTTGAGACAAGTTTTGGGTAGGAGTGATTGTTTGAATGGTCATTCGTGTGGTGTCGTGTTTGATTTTGGTTTCAATTTAAACAATAGATGTTATGTTCCATGTGTGATCGATTAGTGTGATTCCAATGAAGATTATAATCAGATTTGATTATATTGCTTCGGGAGTGTGTTTATAAGGCTTGAGAATCAAAACTTATAGCATTTGAGGTTGTTCTGAGAAGCAAAAGCCAGCATACGAGAACTATTGTTGTTTAATGTTTTTGTATAACTAGTTCCTTTCCCATGTATTTAGTTAAGTTTCAATGAATACAATGATGCACCAATCTATAGTTTGCACAATTATGATTAAATACAAATAAATCTTATTTAATCGGTCGTGTTACCTTGATTTGACTTCATTTTCATTAATCAAATATTATGTTTCTCGTTTGACGTCTGATTAGTTTCATTTCCACTGTAATTTGATTCTCTATTCTTCTCTAGTGATATACGAGTTGTTTATTGGTCCGTTGCACCTCGTTTCATTCCCTTGATGTCGAAAAGGAATCTGTGGTTTGATAGTTGTCATTTGGATTGATTCAATGGATTTTTGAGGCAAGAATGTCTGTTGGTTGTGGAGTGTTTGAGACAAGTTTTGGGTAGGAGTTGATTGTTTAATGGTCATTCGTGAGGTGTCTGTTCGATTTTGGTTTCAATTTAAACAATAGATGTTATGTTCCATGTGTGATCGATTAGTGTGATTCCAATGAAGATTATAATCAGATTTGAATATTGCTTCGGGTGTGTTTTTTAAGGCTTGAGAATCAAAACTCTATAGCATTTGGGGTTGTTACAGAAGCAAAAGCCATCCTACGAGAACTATTGTTGTTTAATGTTTGTACATAGTTCCTTTCCCATGTATTTAGTTAAGTTTCAATGAATACAATGATGCACCAATCTATA
>JACCIY010001048.1:0-44202 GCA_025506505.1 Flaveria sonorensis | reverse complement strand
TTAAGTTCATCCGCATTCTTTTTGGGACTTGGGATTTTCTAGAATTTTGGGATGTAGAATTTAAGTGCTAAGAAATTATGTCTTGTGGTGGCTTATGCTGTTTATGATATGTATGCATTGTGTGCGTTTGATGATAATGTTGTTCCATGCATGTATTATAATGTGACTTTACGAGGTATGATATACTTATATACGTAAGTAAGTATTACGTAATGGATGTGAAAGATAACTAATGATGAAAATGGAAGTAATGAATGATTGAATCCTTGTCACTTACCCCGGTACTGTATTTTGCTTCGTGCATAATGTATGGAATGAATCTGCTTCATGCAAGTATCTGCTTTGTGCACAATGTATTTGCTTCATGCACAATGATAAGGGTGTTTACAGGCCCCGATAAAGTACCAACTTCATGCACAATGTTGGGGGTTTAGCATATGCAGGATTCATAAAGAAAGTAAAGATATTAACGAATGAATGTACGAAAACGGATGATGATGAATGATGATGGAGATAATAATTAGCATCTAAATGTACGTTTGATGTGTGATCACGAACGAAAGTAAAGGATATGATTTAAGTAATATAAAGTATTTTGATTATGAAAACTAGAACTCACTCAGTGTCGCTGACTTTTGTATGCATTATAGCTGGCAGGTATTGCTGATGCTGAGGACGTGCAGGCATGGATGCATAAGCTACAGGGAATGTTTGAGTCTGGCATTCACATTTTGAGATGATATTGTATTAATACAATTTTTGATGATGTAAATTAAATATATGACATAATGACATGTGTTCAATCATTAATGAAAAGTTTAAATTTCTGCTGCAAAACCATGAATCTCGTATCTTTTATGCGATGATTGACCAACTGTAAGCGTCCCGGGAACGGGGCCATACAAGTTGTTACAAGTTGGTATCAGGGCCAAAGTTTAAGAGAATTGGGTAAAATATTTTCAAAGAACCTATACTTAAACTGAATGGGACGAAAGGGAAAGGGATGCCAGCCCTAGTAGCATGTAAACATTTTATGAGGGTTAATAAAAAGAATTATGTGCGTATGCTATGTGGATTATGTGTTCTTTGTAGATTTGGATACTGATGTAGTCTGGATAGGGAATGCTTGGAGAATGAAGAGTAAGAAAGTGGCTAGTCACAACTGGCCATTGTAATTGGGGATTACTATACATGACATAATCTGAGCTATTACCTTGAATGACCATGTTGGTTTTGAATCTTGTAGTGTTTAGAGATGGCTGGTGGTTGATCTTCAGTGGCTTCTCGAGTGGAGGTCGTGGTGGACGTGGTGTTGGACCGCGTGTCATAAGGAATAGGGCTAAGACAACCGAAATGGCTCCTGAAGAGCCCAAGCTTCATCACCATGATGGTGAAGATGAGAGTGCTAATCTGAGGGCCTCAATGAAGGAGGCAGTAGCGGAGGAAGTTCATCAGGTCATGCAGACGATTCTACCATCTGTGGTGACCAAGGTTATTAGAGCTGTGAGGGAGGATGAGAAGAAAGAGAAGGAAGATAGGAGGAAGACCGATAGGCGAGGAGTGGAAGGAGGTGGTACAAGGGAGATGGAGCAACCGGATACTGAGATGGGTCTCTAGTGATGATGAGGAGAGGAAGCAGTGTAGGAAACTGCGAAGGGGTGCGACTATAGGGCATTCTAGAGATGCAAGCCCCCGACATTTGATGGGAATGGGAGTGCTGCTACTGCTCACCGATGGGTGAGAGAGATGGAGGCGGTACTTGATATCAGTGAATGCCGAGAGAATCATAAGGTGAAGTTTACTACCCACTTGTTTGTGGATTCAACCTTATATTGGTGGGACAACATTGTCCAGGCTGAGGGTAGTAGGGTGATCGGGAGGATGAGATGGGGTGAATGAATAAGATGGCGATTGAGAAGTTTTGTCCTCATAGGGAGCTTGATAAGGTCGAGAGGGAGTTCCTGTAGTTGGAGGTGGGAAGCATGACACACAGCAGTATACAAAGAAGTTTAATGAGATGGCAAGGTTAGTGCCAGATCAGGTGACGCCTGTATCACGAAAGATCAAGAGCTACGTCTAAGGTCTACCGGCAGATATCCGCAGACATCTGATCGTTGTTAGGCCAGGTAGTTTAGGTTGGTGGTCGATCTAGTAGGGAGACTATATGACGAGCGAGAGTCGGTGGCGATGGTGGATGTGGAGAAGAAGCGGGGCAATGGTAGGAATGGGAATGGGAAGCGGAATAATGATGGGGGTTGTGGCTGGAGGTAAGAAGATGAGAGTGGATGATCGGAATGCGATAACAGGAGGAGAGAAGGCCTGCAGAAAGTGCGGGAAGGAGCATGCAGGGAATTGTAGGTGGGGATTAATATCTGCTTTAAGGTGGAAAGGAGGGCCATAGGGCGAGGGACTATAGAGGGGTGAAATGTTATAACTACGGTGGAACACGGAATTTGAGCAGAGACTGCAAGAAGCCGAGGGATGAGAACTCGGGGCAAGGAAGGGGATCGAGAAGGAGAAAGAAGGGCAGAAGGATGAAGCCAGGGCATTCACTATGACCCGGGAGGAGGCTAGGATGGACCCGACATCGTGCCAGGTTATACACACCCGAATTATTTAAATGAAGAATAAAGAAAAGTATGTAGAGGAAGAGAATATGGGCTCAAGAAGAAGGGGCAAGGTGTAAAAGTGCAAAAACTCATTATTTAATATAAATGAGAGTATGGCCGCCCATAAAGCAGCAGATCTGCTTTCTATTCTTAGTCAAGAAGAAGAAGAAGAAAAGGGTGCTGGTTTTGGAGAAGAAGGAAGGAAAAGATGCAAAAGGTGAGTTTCTAGAACCCCTGTTTTACTATTTTAAAGTGTTTGGGTTTTACATATTTTAAAGTGTTTGGGGCTATATGCATACCGGGTAAAAGATTTTCAAAGATAACCGTATGTTTCAGCTTTTTGTTCGATGTATGTGCTGTGATTGTATGTTCTAGGCTTTGTTATGGGGTAGTATTGTGCTTGGTTAGTTTTAGATGCCTTAGTATGCTAGATCTATGTTTGGGTTATGTTGGAAGGATGTCGGGCGAGTTTGGCAGTGTTAGACATATTTCAGAATGTTCTTATGCGCCCAAGTGTTATGTGCCTAAGAGTTCTCATGCGCCCAAGGGTGGTCG
Organism: Flaveria sonorensis; assembly: GCA_025506505.1. Classification (NCBI taxonomy): domain Eukaryota; kingdom Viridiplantae; phylum Streptophyta; class Magnoliopsida; order Asterales; family Asteraceae; genus Flaveria; species Flaveria sonorensis. Next base: position 41,038 of record JACCIY010001048.1, on the reverse strand, counting down.
CGCCCGAACAAGGCTGTGTGCCAGAGTGCCAAATGCGCACGTGTAGGTGGTGCGCCTGAACAGTGGTTCATGCGCCCAGAAAGTGTGGGAATGGCTAAGGATTGGCTAAGTGGGGTCATGCGCCCGCATAGTGCCCACGCGCCCAGAATTGTCTCTGGGGCTAAGTGTTGGGACACCCGAACAGGGCTCATGCGCCTAAATAATGCTGATGCACCCAAGAAGTTTATACTTAGAATATTCTGCTGATGCGCCTAAGATGTCCCATGTGCCTGGTTTAGACTAAGGATTTTTCTAAGGGGTTAAGAGGTGATGTTTGAGGATAGGTTCTGTTATTGAGGTGTTGGTTTATGTTTGATGTGTGCATGATGTGTGATGACGTTTATGATGTATGGGTGTATGTGTTATCTTTCTTCATTTAACGGTTTTCAAAACGTATGTGTTATGTTTTCTAATACTATGTGTATGATGTTATGGCTTTACGTGGTATGGCTACGAATGAACGTAAAGTATTATATAACGAAGTGAAAGATAACAATAATAATGAAAAGTGGAACGTAAAGAACGAAGGGAGTCTTTGTGGCTCGAAGGGAGTCTTTGTGACTCGACGGGAGTCTTTGTAGGCTCGAAGGGAGACTTTGTGACTCGAAGGGAGTCTTTATGGCTCGAAGGGAGTATTTGTGACTCAAAGGGAGTCTTTGTGACTCGAAGGGAGTCTTTGTGACTCGAAGGGAGTCCTTGTGGCTCGAAGGGAGTCTGGTGACTCGAAGGGAGTCCTCGTGACTCGAAGGGAGTCCTCGTGACTCGAAGGGAGTCCTCGTGACTCGAAGGGAGTCCTCGTGACTCGAAGGGAGTCCTCGTGACTCGAAGGAGTTCGTGACTCGAATGGGATCCTTGTCGCGTACCCTGGCACAGTATCGGTCTTCGAACATGAGTCAGGGGTATTGCATGAGACAGGATCCAGATTGAAGTGAAAGATAATGATAAAAGTTCGAAATGTATGAATTGAACAGTGATGAAGATAATAATAATATATCAATGTGTACGTATGATGTGTGACCGCATACGATTACGAAGGTTATGTTTTAAAGAAAGTAAAGTTTTTATTTATAAAACTATAACTCACTCAGCGTTGCTGACTTTTTGTATGCATAATAGTTGGCAGGTATTTTGTTGATGCTGGGGAGTTGCACGCTGGATGCATACGCTACTAGGAGTGTTTGAAGACTGGCATCCACATTTAACATGTTATTGTATTTGATATGTAAACGATTTATGTAACGAGATAACATGTTTTAATTATTAATGAAAGTAAGTTTTTAAATTCCACTTAAAGAAATATCTATTTTGAATATATTATGCGATGACGGTCAGCTGTAAGCGTCCCGGGAACACGGGGCGCATACAAGTTGGTATCAGAGCTAAAGTTTAAGAGAAATTGGGGAAACATTTTCAAAAAAACCTAATCTTAAACAGAGAATGGGAGGGAAAGCAAAGGGATGCCAGTCTAGTAGCTACGTGCCTGCAGTAAAAGTTTTATGTAAAAGTTTATGTAAAGGTTTTATGTAAGTTAAGTTATCCGGCATTATGTGCACATGTTATGTGGCTTGTGTGCTTCTTAGTAGATTAGACACTGATGTAGTCAGGATAGGAAATGCTTGGGGTATGAAGAGTAAGTAAGTGGCTAATCACAACTAGCCACTGTTATTAGGGACTTACTATAATTGACATAAACTGAGTTGTTACTTGAACGACCATGTTATATTTGAATCCTATAGCGTGTTAGAGGATGGCCGGTGGTAGATCTTCAAAGGCTTCTCGAGGTGGAGGTCGTGGGGGATGTGGTGCTGGACCACAGGTCACGAGAGGAGAGCCTAGGGCTGAGAGGTGGTGGCTATGAAAAGCCGAGATCCCTCATCCGGAGGGTGGTGATGAAAGTGCTAACTAAGGCCTCGGTGAAGGAGGCTGTTTGTCGAGAGGAGGTCATCAGGTCATGCAGACGATCTTACCGTCTGTGGTGACCAAAGTAATAAGGCTGTAAGAGAAGGGGAAAGGAAGGAGAGGAACCGGTCCTCGGGAGTAAGGGAGCAACCGAAGACTAAGACGGTTGTCTCTATGATGAGAAGAAGAAGAAGAGCCTGTGCCGAGGCAGCATGAGCTGTAACTACGGGGCATTTAAAAGATGCAAGCCCCTGACTTTTGATGGCAATGGCAATACTGCTGCTCACCGGTGGGTGAGAGAGATGGAAGTGTACTAGATATCAGCGAGTGTCGGGAAGATCAAAAGTGAAGTTGCCACTCACTCATTTGTGACTCGGCCCTGTGTTGGTTGGACAATATTGTCCAGGCCGAGTGTAGTCGTTGGCGATATGGCAGGATGAGGTGGAATGAGTGAAGAGGTTGGTAATCGAGGAGTTTTGCCCTCATAGAGAGCTTGACAAAGTTGAGAAGGAGTTCCTGCAGCTAGAGGCGGGAAACGATGACTCACCAACAGTACACCACAAAGTTCAACGAAATGGCAAGGCTGGTGCCAGATCAGGGTGACGCCTGTGTCACGAAAGATCAAAAGGTATATTCAAGGTCTGCCAGCAGATATCCGCAGACATATGATCGCTGCCCGGCCAGGGACATTTAGGTCGGTGGTTGACTTGGCGGGGATGCTGTATGATGAGCGAGAGGCAAGGCGATGATGGATGAGGAAGAGGAGCGGAGTTACGTTAGAGTGGGAGCGGAAGGTGGGATGATGATGATGGTGATTTGTGGTGGATAAGATGATGAGGTTTGATGATCGGAAGAGGATGTCTAAGAGGGAAGAGGTATGCAAGAAGTGTGGTAGAGGCCATGCAGGGGAGTGCAGGTGGGGATCGAGCGTCTGCTTCTAGTGTGGAAGAGAGGGCCACCTGGCGAGGGATTGTCACGCGATGAGATGCTACTAGTGTGGTGTGGGTGGACACAGGAGCAGAGACTGCACGAAGTCGAGTGTACAGAGCTCCGGTGCAAGGAAGGATGGCAGAGGATGAAGGTCAGAGCATTCGCTATGAGCAGGAGGAGGCTAGAGCGGACTTCGACGCGACATCAGGTACGTTTCTAGTAAATTAAATTTGTGCCTTGTGCTTTGATTGTGGTGCTAGTAGTAGTTTTGTTCCTGCTGCCTTTGTGTTAAGTTACTTGTTAGGAGTAGGAAAATTGATGAGCTTTCAATGTAGAAATTGCTATTAGTAAGTCCAGTAAGTTACCAGATGTCCTAGAAGATTGCGTGATAAAATTGAGAGAGCGCGTGTTTCCTGCTAGACTGTTCAGGATAGACATTGATGGATAGACGTGCGCCTTCGGAAGGATTGGCTAGTAGCCTATGAGGCAAACACCGAGTGTTGCAAAAGGAGGTTTGAGAAATCGAGCCTGAAAGAGTTCGGTGCCGATCTACGGCGGTGGAATAATGATGAAGGCCTCATTTTGGAAAAGGAGGTCACACGATTTAGAAATCGAGTAAACTTAATACCGAGGTATAAAAGACTAAATTGAATTGTTGCTCGGGTAAGAGAAGTGGCATGTTGACTGGAGCTACTCGACGTGTTAAGTGAAGTTATCCGACATTTCAGTGTCTCGTTTAAGAAAGTGCTCAATCGACGAGGATACGATAGTGCCACTTGAGGATACCGAGATGGATGAAGGATTCAACTATGTGGGGCAACTAATGGTCATTTTTTATAGAAGGGAAAGAAGGGATAAGTTGAAAGATGGTTCCACCTGTGCGAGTACAGTGGAGCCTAAAAGGGGACTAAGCCTACGTGTAAGATCAAGGAAGAGGTGAGACAGCGTTACCCGTAACTGTTCAAGAAGCGACAGGTTTCGGGGACGAAACCTATTTAAGGGGGGTGGACTTGTACACCCCGAATTTTTATTTAAATGAAGAATAAAGAAAAGTATGTAGAGAGAAAAGAATATAGGCTCAAGAAGAAGGGGCAAGGTGTAAAAGTGCCAAACTCATTATTTTAATATAAATGAGGGTATGGCCGCCCCATAAAGCAGCAGATCTGCTTTCTGTTCTCGGTCAAGAAGAAGAAGAAGAAGAAAAAGGTGCCGGTTTTGGAGAAGAAGAAGGAAGGAAAAGATGCAAAGGTGAGTTTCTAGAACCCTTGTTTTACAGATTTTAAAGTGTTTTGGGCTATTATGCATACCGGGTAAAAGATTTTCAAAGATAACCGTATGTTTCAGCTTTTTGTTTGATGTATGTGCTGTGATGTATGTTCTAGGCTTGTTATGGGGTAGTATTATGCTTGGTAAGTTTTAGATGCCCTTAGTATGCTAGATCTGTGTTTGGGTTATGTTGGAAGCATGTTCTGGCGAGTTTGGCAGTGTTAGAAATATTTCAGAATGTTCTTATGCGCCCAAGTGTTATGTGCCTAAGTGTTCTCATACGCCCAAGGGTGGTACGCCCAAGGGTGGTGCGCCCGAACAGGGATGATGTGCCCACAGAGCCCATGCGCCTGTGTAGGTGGTGCGCCTGGCCAGTGGTTCATGCGCCAAGAAAGTGTGGATTGGCTAAGTATGGGTCATGCGCCCGCATAGTGCCTATGCGCTCGTGTAGGTGGTGCGCCTGAACAGTGTTTCAGGCACCTAGAAAGTGTGGGATTGGCTAAGTGTGGGTCATGCTCCCGCATAGTGCCCATGCACCCAGAATTGTCTCTGGGCTGTGTTGGGACGCCCGAATAGGGCTCATGCGCCCAAATAGTGCTGATGCGCCCAAGAAGTTTTATACTTAGAATTTTCTGCTGATGTGCCTAAGATGTCCCATGCGCCTAGTTTTAGACTGAGGATTTTTCTAAGGGTTTTAAGAGGTGATGTTTGAGGATAGGTTATGTTATTTATGTGTTGGCTTATGTTTGATGTGTTCATGATGGTGTGATGTTGTTTATGATGTATGGGTGCATGTGTTATCTTTCTTTTTCTAACAGTTTTCAAAACGTATGTAATATGTTTTCTAATACTATGTGTATGATGTTATGGCTTTACGTGGTATGGCTATGAATGAACATAAAGTATTATATAACGAAGTGAAAGATAACAATAATAACGAAAAGTGGAACGTAAAGAACGATGGGAGTCTTTATGGCTCGAAGGAGTCTTTGTGACTCGAAGGGAGTCTTTGTGGCTCGAAGGGAGTCTTTGTGACTCGAAGGGAGTCTTTGTGGCTCCAAGGGAGCCTTTGTGGCTCCAAGGGAGTCTTTGTGGCTCGAAGGGAGTCTTTGTGACTCGAAGGGAGTCCTTGTGGCTTGAAGGGAGTCTTTGTGACTCGAATGAGTCTTTGTGACTCGAAGGAGTCTTTGTGACTCGAAGGGAGTCTTTGTGACTCGAAGGAATCCTCGTGACTCGAAGGGGGTCTTCGTGATTCAAAGGGAGTCTTCGTGACTCGAAGGAGATCCTTGTCGCGTACCCCAGCACAGTATCGGTCTTCGGACATGAGTCAGGGGTATTGCATGAGACAGGATCCAGATTAAGTGAAAGATAATGATAAAAGTACGAAATGTATGAATTGAACAGTGATGAAGATAATAATAATATTATCAATGTGTACGTATGATGTGTGATCGCATACGATTACGAAGGTTATGTTTTAAAGAAAGTAAAGTATTTTATTTATAAAAATAGAACTCACTCAACGTCGCTTACTTTTTGTATGCATAATAGTTGGCAGGTATTTTGTTTTGCTGAGGAGTTGCAGGCACGGATGCATACGCTACTGGGAGTGTTTTGAAGACTGGCATCCACATTTTAACATGTTATTGTATTTTGATATGTAAAGATTTATGTAATGAGATAACATGTTTTAATTATTAATGAAAGTAAGTTTTTAAATTCCACTGCAAAAGAAATGTCTATTTTGAATATATTATGCGATGATGGTCCAGCTGTAAGCGTCCCGAGAACGGGGCGTTACACAGGTACATTTCTAGTAAACTAGACTTGTGCCTCATTGCTACAGTGTTTTGTTCATGCGCATTTGCTATAGTGTTCAGGCACAGTTGAATATTCGCATAAGTGTTTTGTTCTATTGCATTTGCTACAATGATCATGCGCATTCTTTTATTCATGCGCATTTGCTACAGTGTTCAGGCGCATTTGTTTCAGTCATCCGCATTCGGTTCATGCGTATTTCTGACACTTGGAATATTTTCTGAAGACTTTCATTTGCTTTGTTCATGCACATTTTCTACATTGTTCATGCGTATTTCTTTGGGACTATTTTTGAGTATGTTCATCCGCATTTGTTCATCCGCATTTACTTTGTTCATCCGCATTTATTTGTTCATCCACATTTCTTTGTTCATCCGCATTTGTTAAGTTCATCCGTATTCTTTTTGGGACTTGGGATTTTCTGGAAATTTGGGAAGTAGAATTTAAGTGCTAAGAAATGATGTCTTGTGGCAGCTTATGCTTGTTGATGATATGTATGCATTATGTGCTGTTATGATGATAATGTTGTTCCATGCTATGTATATAATGTGACTTTACGAGGTATGATATACTTATGTACGTAAGTAAAGTATTACGTAATGGAAGTGAAAGATAACGAATGATGAAAATGGAAGTAATGAATGATGGAATCCTTGTCGCTTACCCAGGTACTGTATTTTGCTTCGTGCACAATGTATGGAATGTGCACAATGTATCTGCTTTGTGCACATTGTATCTGCTTTGTGCACAATGTATCTACTTCGTGCACAATGATTTAGGGTTGTTTACAGGCCCTGATAAAGTACCATCTTCATGCACAATGTTGGGGGTTTAGCATATGGCAGGATTCATAAAGAAAGGAAAGATGTTAACGAATGAATATACGAAAACGGATGATGATGAACGATGATGGAGATAATGATTATTATCTAAATGTACGTATGATGTGTGATCATGAACGAAAGTAAAGGATGTGATTTAATGTAATGTAAAGTATTTTGATTATGAAAACTAAAACTCACTCAGCGTCACTGACTTTTGTATGCATTATAGTTGGCAGGTATTGCTGATGCTGAGGAGGTGCAGGCATGGATGCATAAGCTGCAGGGAATGTTTGAGTTTGGCATCCACATTTTGAGATGATATTGTATTAATACATTTTTTATGATGTGAATTAAAGATATGACGTAATGACATGTTTTTAATCATTAATGAAAAGTTTAAATTTCCACTGCAAAACCTTGAACCTTATATATTTTATATGATGATTGACCAACTGTAAGCGTCCTGGGAACGGGGCCTTACACTACTCTGATAAGACAGTATTGCTTCTTTCCTATTCTTAGGATGTTTGTTGGGCCAAAAAGGTTCATGTGAAGCAATTTGAGTGGTGTTGTTAGAGTTTACCAATTTTGAGTTATGAGACACTCTGTGTTGTTTGCCTTTCAGACATGCAATGCAATGGTCTATACAAAAGAATTCTTTTGATGATAAACCTATTACTAAGTCACCTTTTATAAGTTGATTCATTCTGTTATACTTTGAGTGTCCCAAACAGTTGTGCCATAATTAGGAAACATCTTCTGATGCTTTTGATAGTAAACATGTTTCAGGGGTTATGCTGAAACTGTGTTCAAATCAACTATGTATGTGTTGTTATGACGGGGTGTTTTCAAAAGAATACAATCTTCAGGTATTTGAAAACCCGTCTTGAGGTTGTAAAAGTTGTTGGAGTCAAATAAGGTGGCATATCCTTAATCATAGATTTGGGGTATTCTAAGAAGATTGAACTGGAGGTCGGAGCAGTAGTTGACATTTTCAAAACTGATCAACCCATTTGACACTGTTCCTTCGCTAGTTATCTTTCCACCTGTCTTATCTCCTCCAAAGGCTACATTTCCTCCATGTTTACTTTTAAAATCCTGAAAAAGGGAACAATTGCTAGTCATGTGTCAGGAACATCCCTTGTCCACATACTAGATGGTGTCAGGCCATCTTTGATGTCCCTGTAAAAGCAAAGAAATCAGTTAGATAGTGCAACCAAAGCCAAGATGGTCTTGAGTTTTTCTTCTTTTCCCACAATGCATATTTCTTCTAATGTGGAATTGTCTGATGGCTTAGGAATTCTAGTCGCACTAGTTTTCCTTTGAATGGTTTAGCTCTGTCGGGAAAACTGCTTTGAGCTCTTCTCCTTTGAGTGCTAATGTCTGATTGTTGTCTATTCAAAGACTTATGTCTCCTGTTTGATTGTTTGAAGTTGTCATAAAAGGTGTTAACATTATTTAAAACAACTTTTTGATAAGGAGTTTGTCGTGGTACTCCTCCTTTGTTCTTGTTAGGAACAACTGTCTGTTTCTTAATTGATTTCGCAACTTGAGGCTGTATGTTTTACTTCTTGTTTTTCTTATTGAAAAAGCAGTTAGTAGTGTTGTGATTGTTTCTTTCACAAATTGAACAATAATTGTGAAAATGGCAAGATACAGTACTATGATTGTTCATGTTACAATACTTGCAATATTTACCATATTTGCATTTTTCTGTGGTGTGTGTGTATCGATCACACCACTCGTAGTAAGGTAAATTTGCATTGCCTTATTTGTTAATAACCTTTGATTTTAAATTTGATTTTACAGGTACATCAGAAGTTACTATTGTTTGTTTTGGCTGAATAGGAGAGGCAGTGGAAGATCCAGGTTGTTTGTTTAGGAGAGGCAGTGGAAGATCCAGGTTTTCTTCTACCAGAGCAGATGTCAAAACATTGTGTATGCTTTGTTTGTTTGGTTGGTGTATCAACCACACTTGAAAGTTTTGTTGTTTAGTAATTGGTTGATCTGACTCATCATCTAAAAGATCAGCATCATCTTCATCAGTTGCTTGTTCATCAAACTCATTATTTTCTCCTTGATAAAAATCAGTAGATTTTATTTTGAAGGTGTTTGACTTTTAACAAATTTTATCAAAGGCGTTTTTGATATTAATGATGATTTTGATGATGATGATGATGATTGTTTTGAGTCATCAGTCCTGTCATGTGGGTCAAGAGACTCACACTGTTTGTTTGTCATGGAATAAGGAAGTGGAATATAATTGTCATTATAAGGTGGATTGACCTTATTATATCCTAAACCTGAAGGATCTTTAAATGCCCTTTGCTGACCAAGAAGTTCTTCAAACTTCTCGTTTTGACTCAGTCTGTAGTGTTTTCTTATTGAAAAAGTAGTTCAGCCTATAGTGTTTTTTACTGAGTCAATGATTAGAAAGTTGCTCTACTTGAGCTGCAAGTGTTAATTTTTCAGACATCAATTTGTCTAAATCATTTTGTAATGAAAGAATTTAACCCCATATTATTTTTGTTATGATTTTAAATATTCATTTAAAATGTTTGTTTCAATTACTTTCTTGGAAAGTTTGTCTGCATGTTCTCTGTATCGATTGACTTCATCAATGCATGCTTGTGTACAGAGGTTTTCCCTTACCTCTTTCGGGATTTTTGAATCTTATCTTCTATGTTTGCCATGAGGGCATGATCAGGAGATTGGATCTCAGCCTCGTACATACTCCAATCACACTCACCATCTTGTTTGATAATCATTGCAGATGATTTTAAGTGTTGATTTGGGCTACACTGTGTGATTTGAGGTGGGGTTGGTGCAACAAGAATACTGATAGGAGGTGGGATTTATGTGTTTGAGTGATAATTTCTTGATGTTTGTGTTTGGTTGTTGTTTCTGTCAATTCTAGTTTGTTTGCATTCTCTGGAGAAGTTTCCATAGAGTTGCCAGTTATAGCATCTCACCTTTGTCTTGTCAAAACCAATTTTGGTTTTCTTATCCATGCTTAACCCCCTATTCCTTTGTAGGAACTTCTTGGATCTGTATGCATTCATTGCCATTGACCATTAAAGATCCATTTCTTCAACCATATCAGGAGGTAATTTATCCAAGTCTTACTGTATGATGTGTGATGGTGTGAGGTTAGCTCTTAGGTAGGCTTCAAAGCTTGTTGAAAAGGCTACAAAAGCTGCCTTTTACTCCTCACTTTGCAATATGATTGTTAATGCATCCATTGGTTTCTCAAATTTATGAATGTTTTGAATCTTTGCTAGGTGTTGTTTGCTAGAGCTGGAAGTATGAGGATGTTGTTTGCTTTGGGGTGTTGCTTCATGGGAAGCTTGAACACCAGTCTTCTTAGACTTCTGTTTTTGTTTGATGATTCATGAACAGAGAAGAATGAAGTTTCACTTGAATCTAGAAATTCTTCATCTTCATCTTCACCAGTGCAGGTCAAGAATGCACTGACTGTTTGTTGAAGTTCCTTGAACTTGTATGATTCCACATGTCTGATTGTACTATTATTCCTAGAACTTTCATCTAGTTCTAGTGCCTCTACTTTGGCCACTAGTGCATCTAGAGATAATGCTTCAAGATCTAATGTTGCTTTCATCAGAGATACTGACGCAGTCCAGCTCTCTGGCAATGTGTGCGACATCTTTTTGTTGATCTCCACAGATTCATATTTGAGACCATAGACTATCATCTTATTGATCAGTTGAACAAATCTATGGAGTTGTTGTGGTATGGATTCTCCTTGAACATGGTGGAAAGCTTCATTTTGGGTCCTTAATTTCTCCATTTTAATTTCCCTTATCTCCTTACTTCCTTCACACATGGTGTGAAGTACCTTGTAGAGTTCATGAGCTGTTTTGAAATTTTCAACTCTTGTCAAAATTTCAAGTTGCAGGGTCATTGCCAATATGTTGTATGCTTTCATGTCTGTTTTAAGCTTCTTGAGATCATCACCAACTACACTTTTAAGCTTACTGGCTTTTGTATGTTATTGTCTGGCCCAAGATTTAATGGTAAGTATGGTCCCCCGGTTATGGATGTCCATAGGTCCGGGTCTTGGAAAATAATCCAATTCTGGACATAATTTTTCATTGTTTGAAATCTGCTTTGTTCGTGAGTATTCGTGGTTTGAGACCACGGTTTGATCTTGAAATTTCATTAGGCATGTTTGTTAAATTTTAAAATTGATTTAACTTAAACAGTTAAGTTTAAAATTTGTCTATTGATTTAACACGATGCTAAATTGAATTTATCCTAAGGTCACTAGGATTTGTTTGTGAATTATGTCACTTTTTTAATTTGATTTACCGAATAAAAAGAGTTAATTAATTTTAATTAATTAATTTCCTAGGTAAAGTCACGTTAAGTCTCGGTTATCAAAGGGAATACTCTATTTGAGGAATGTCAATCAGTCAAAACCCTTTAATGATGTCAGTCAATAACAGACAAAACCCTAAAAACAATATTTTGTTTTAAAAAGTTAACTTTTTGTATCAAAAAATGACTTTTTCAAAAATTCAAAAGAAGATTTTGTTTCTTCTTTGAGTTTGATGATGAACCAACACAATCATCAGAGATTATGAAGGTTTGTGAGTGAATAAAAATTAGGGTTTACCCTAGGATTTCTTGGTGCTAAAACAACTTCAACAAAACAACAATCAGTTTGTTTTATGAAGATGATTAATCGCCTAATGTGAGTATAGAAAAACTCAAATATGATGTTTAACTACAATGAATGGATTCAAAGTATTATAATCAGTTTTTTTTGATGAAAACTTGATAGAAAAGTATTCGTATACTGTTTTATTAAAAATCCTTAGAAACCGATAAGGTTTCAATGATTTTTGTGATGTTTTTGTTTCGAAATAGTGTATGTATGATTTTGAGAGCTTTGTTAGCAACAAAAACACATAATCTTCTTTAAAATGAATGAAAACATATGATTAACTCATGTTTTTGAACATTTGTTGAATGTATGATGTAGAAGAAGGATTTGTGTTGATTTCAAGCTCTAAATGTATGATATGAAGCTTAATGAACCAAAAATATCATGTTGTTGAATGAGAGGATCAAAAATCAGTGTATGATTTGAGCCAAGGCTTTGACACCACCTGGTGAAATCCTAATAAACAAGCTGATTATGAACTTATGAACAAGAACATAAACAGAAGGGTTCCCCCAAGGATCTTTTCAAATCTCTCAACAAATATAACAACAAATTGTTATAATGTATTCAACAATCAATAATCATGGTGTGGAAACCCATGATTAAAGATATGATATCAGTGAGTGCATGTGTGAGTATGATTGTGTGATTGCTAGTGATTAAATGCTCAAAAGAATATCAAAATACTTGTTTGTATTGATTGTTCAAAAAGCTTACAAAGGATTAGGGTATTATGCTTTTTATAGCCTTATGTAAACGAAAATTACATAAAAATCCTATGTCTAAGTCATCCACTGTGGATGAATGACTATCCGATATGCATGATCAGTCGTCCGATGTGAATGTTTAATAAGCTATCCACTGTGTCTTGGATGATGTCCGCTATGAACACTTGATGTGTGCTTGACTTGATAGTTGTCTGCTATGGAGTGTTCATCCGTTGTGGATAAACATCCTCTATGGACAGTTCATCAGCTGTAAACTAGACATCCGTTATGTATGCTTTGATTATCCGCTGTAGACACTTAGAAACTTTTCTTCATCTGCTGCAGACTCTTGTTCATCCGGTGTGGAAAGTTGTTCATCCGCTGCAGACACTTGCGAAAATTCCTTTTTATAAAACCTGAAAAAGAAATTTAAACAAAGATTAGTGTCTGTTATGAATGTTAATGATACTAATATGTTAGTTAATGATTGTTTTGATGTTAGAACACATTATGTTTGATTATGGCAAGCATTACCCTTTAATGCACTTGTTGAGTCCAACACTTTTCAGAAATTCTTCAAACTTAATGTTCTCGCGTGAAAGATAAGCTTTTCGCGCGAATAGTCTTGAACAGAACTAGTTCGCATAAGCTTCTCGCATAAACATTTCGTGCGGATACTTTTGTAACTGACTTTTGCGAAATGATCAACTTTTCACGCGAAAGGAATTTTCTGTAACAGATTTTCCAACAAACTTTTATGAAAATAGGACTTTTCGCACGAATAACAACTATTCGCTTGCGCTCAACAACTTTTCGCTTGATCAAAATTTTTCAAAATCGACGATTCCAGCTTCAAACATTCACCAATTTGTTTAATTAATTGATTAAGCTTCCAATTAGTGTTTTTGGTTTAGTTTTGATCCTAATTGTCTCTAATTGATTGAATTAAGCTCAATTATTCACATGAACTTGACCAAATCTTCAATCAACTTCATAATAGCCTTTAACATCTTCAAAAATGATCAAAAACAATGGAATTCAAGTAGATCTTCAACAAAAAGCAAATCGGAGCTCAGGAATACTTCAAAAACACTCTTCAGTCTTCAAAAACAATCAATCAAGAGCATACCAAGCTCTTATACCAATTGCTAGGATCAGCACAATACAAATACGATCGATCTCGTGACGAGAATATGGAATGTTAACATCGCAGAATAAGATTGAATAGTAAATGAAGAACACGAATGTAAATAACCTTCTCGATTCTATTGCTCTTTGACTTTGAATGTTTACTAGTGAGTATGAAATCAAGAAATTACAAAAGCTCTCTAAGTTACTTTACAAAACATCTATTTATACTAAACTAGGAAGTTCTCGCATAGTTCTCGCGCGAGATGCAAGTTCTCGCGCAGCAACTTCAGGTTCTCGCGTGACTTGATCTTCATAATCTTGATTTGATATTCCAAGCCTATAGGTTCAATCCTTACAAGGAAACCAAAGTAACAATACGAATAATATTGATATTATTCAACCACTTATAATCCAATTATAATATTAAACGATCATTTCACCTTAGTTAATACAAAGAGCTCAACCGCGAATGTGATAGCGCTATTTTATTTCGAAGAACTGAAGTAAGTGTACAATAGGATTACGTTGGTGAATTCCCTACATATAGATATGAGGATTCAACGTTGACATATGGATACCCATAAGAGAAACCAGGTGAGTCTTCGCAGCCCATATTTATTCACCTTTTGGGTTGAAAAGCATACGCGTTTTCATATAATGTGCAATTACTTAAGACTTTCTTTTGCTATTATGCACATGCACCAACTATCGTTTTACACAACCAATAATTCCGGATAGAACCAATGGATCATATGGGTATTGATGATCAAGTATCGGGTGGTATTCACTTTGTTGTGTGTTATTGTTTAGTAATAGTTTATTATAGCTTAGATATTATTGTAATAGGATCTACTTTAGATTTGTCTTGTTTTGTATTTTGTGGCATGCGAAACTACATGTGAAACTGTAGTTTCGCCCGGTAGTTTCACATGCCATACTGCATACAGTTTCGCAGTATGCGAAACTGTATGTGAAACTAGGTCGTGTATAAATATGTTTGCATGTTGCTCATTTTGTAACTCTTGGAACTAAAATGATATTTACTGATTTGAGTCTATTGATCGGTTGTGTATTGCTAGGAGCTTTTATTTGTCATCTTTGAACATTATTCTTCTTTATCTTTACAAATCCTTTTGCAAATGGGTTATGTTTGATTTGTGTTCATTTTCTATCATTACATGGCCCACAAGCTATTAGATATAGTGATATCTTGTGGATTCTTGTGTTAAATCTTCATCAAAAGCACGTTCAAACAATCTTCTAGACCAACAATATGGTATCAGAGCCTTTGTGCTCTTGATTGTTTGTGTTTTTGGATTAGTTTTGACATATTCATCTTCGCAATCATTTTGAAGTTGTTTTGGGTTTGTCATCCATGGAAATCAATTGAAGAAGGTGTGGTGTGAACTTGGGAAACTTGTGGAATCAACAGATTCCAAATTGGTTGTGATTTGAGTGAGTTTTGGTGATTTTTGGTCATTATTCGCAAAAAGAGGGTTTTCAGACTCATAGTGCGAAACTATAGTTCTTTCTGGAAAACTATTCTGCGAAACTATAGATATTTGGTGGTTGTGATCCCTTTGCGAACCATGAACGAAAGTTCATTAGCCTGATTAGTTTTCTTTCAAAACTGCTGTCCATTTCCCTTGAATGAAAGTTCAATAGTTTCCAGTGAAACTGCTGCCTAAACTACTATAGAAACTAGCTGCGATACTACATCCTGTATGCGAAACTACTCCATGCGAAACTACTATTTCTTGTGCGAAACTACTGTCTCTTGTGCGAAACTACTGGTTTTTGATTTAATAAAATTTCAATGACGACAAGTCTTACCCTTGCTGAGCTTGAGAATGTGGCTCCAAACAGACCCCTAAGCTAATCAAAGGTGACAACTTTGATGACTGGAAAAGATGTTTAACAGCTTTCTTCTTGTACACTGATCAAACTCAATGGGAATCAATTGTAAAAGGACCTCATGTTCTTGTTTCCATAGAAGACAATGTGACTATTCAAATTGCAGATCCGACAAAATATTCAGAGAGAGACATCAAGCTGATTAATCAGGATCAGAAGGTGTTTGGTACTCTGACCTTGTGAATTCTATGATGGTAATGAGGAATTGGTCAAGGATAATGCTGCTCAATCTGAAAAATAATTCAACTCTTTTGTTGGACACAAGAATGAGAGTGTCACTGATCTCACCAATCGTTCTCTGTCTGTTATAAGCATATTGAAGAAGTATGATGAGAAGTTGTCAAATAATGAACAAGTAACAAAGCTGTTGTATTCTTTACCTCCTCAATGGAGTTTGCAGGTAAGGATGTTGAGGCAAGAAAGGGGATTTCCGGATTATAAGCACATGGACATAATCAACAAGTTGAACTCCTTTGAGTTAGATCTGAAACGGAAAGATTACCACCAAGCAATGCTTCCATCTCAAGCTTACTCATAGAATGCAGCTCTTATATCATCCAGTTCAAATTCATCTATGCACGTGTCAGCTTATAGTGGTATGACTGGAACTTCTGACAAGACCACCAGTAATGGATCTAAATGAAAACCACCAAATCTCCCACAGATTCCATCAGAGAGTATGGCTTTGTTTGGTCTTTTTGTGTATAGTTATGAGGCTCTAGTGGCTGGTAAACTGAAGGGAAGAGGAATGACTATGGAACACATGTATCAGGTGGATCCTGATGATCTGGAAGAAGCTGATCATCAGTGGCAGATGGCTATGATCACTCTACAGGCAAGAAGATTCATGGAGAGAACAGGAAGAAAGAATTTTGGAAACCAGAATACGAAGGTTGGATTTGACAAATCAAAGCTCAGATGCTTCAACTGCAAATAGTTCGGGCATTTCAAAAGAGAATGTCCATCTCCAATTGTCACTGAACCATGAATGGTGGTTAACAGGGTCATTCCAATTGATGAAAAAGAAGAGAACAAGAAGAAGAAAGAAACAGCTCTTCTAACGAACTTTGACTGGAGTGCTGAGTTAGCTGAGACTGAAAAAGAAATCAATCGTGCCCTAGTAGCTAAAATTACAGAGGTAGTAAAAAGTGAAGCAGATAGAAGGAAGGAGAGTGAAATGAAAGACAACTTGAAGAATGTTTATGAGAAAAAGGAGGAGAGTGAGGTGAAGGTCAGCATGAAGGATGATTGTGAAAGGGAGGAAAAGGTTAAAGCTGCAAAGCTATGAGTGAGGAGGAGGTGAAAGGCGAATCAAGGGTCTGTAACTGTGAAAAGGCTCTAGCTGCTAAGAAGAAGGTGATGGAGATTCCATATGAGGTAATTCAAGACATGTGTTCATCTGCTTGCAAAATTCGTTTGTTTGGAATTTATAAAGTGAACAATATATTAAAAGAAAATGAAGGGGAACTAAAAAGGATAAACGAGGAACTTAAAAAGAATGAAGCAATTTTTTTTTGTAAAATTAAATGAAGCTTTAAAGGAAAATGATCATTTAAAAACAACCCTTTTTGAGAGAAATATGGAAATTAATACTTTGACTGAGAGGGTAACTTTGGCCGAATTTGAGACTACGAAACTTAAAACAAAACTTGATAAATGGACAATTTCTAGAATGAAGCAAGAGGAACTCTATAGCAATCAAAGGGGAGATAGAACTAAGACAGGGTTGGGTTGTGGTGAAACCACTTATGGTTACCCACCTCCTAGCACCTTTTGCTATTCTGCAATTCCTACACCTCAACCTACAAATGATTTAATTGAAAAGGATAGTAACAGTTTGTTTGCAGGTTTAGAAGGGGTGAATCATAAAGAGGTTTGGGAAGATTATGATTATGGAGGAACTAGAGTTCTTGGAAGTTGTAGTTCCAGTTCTTCAGATTTCAAAAAATCTCTTGTAGATAATAGTTTCAGTAGCATAGATTGTAGTTTGGATAGTTTACATTCAAGTTGTTCTTATTCCACGATATTTGAATCAAATGGAGCTGATGTTTCAAATGTTAGCAAAAAAGTTGTTGTTCTCAGTAAAGGCCATAAAAATTCTTCAAAAACAAATTGTTTTGAAAAATTCATCTCTCTTCCCATCCCCACCTTCACTCCTATTCGAATCTCTACACCAAGTGAAACAACATCCTCACATGATTGTAAAATTTCATAATAAGGGAATCCACAAATCATGATAGATCATTTGACTTAGAAAACAAATCACAGGAAGTGCACGTCACTTACAGTGATTATGATTCTTTTATGTCTAAGTGTGAGGAAGAGATTATCATGGATCATGTTCCAATTCAAAAGGTAAAAGAAAATTTTTAAAATCTCATTGTTTCAACTATGGAAAAGATGATCATGTTGTTAAGCATTGCCTAGAGGTTGTAAATTGAAATGTAGATAACCGTTCTTTATGAAATAGAATAAACATTTTGTTGATAGTTTCTTTTGTACAAATTCATATTCTCCTAGAACCAAGCCAGTTAAGGTTTAGGTCTGCGTGTCTAAATGATTTTCTCTAATTCATTTGCCAGGAACATTGAAGATGGACTATTAATAGCACTTGGCACTTTGATTATGGATGCTCTAGGCACATGACCGGATTGAATGACCTTCTTACCAATTATCAGATAATAAATGGAGGATATGTTGCTTTTTCATGTGATAAGAAACAAGGTAAAATGATAGGTCAAGGTGAGGTATCCAATGGTTCCTTAACCTTAGAAAAGGTAAATTTCGTGCCTAAACTAGCATTCAAACTTTTGAGCGTGTCACAAATTTATGATAAGAATATTCCTGTGCTTTTTAAGTCTAACAAATGTTTGTTTCTTAATCCAAAATTTTCAGTTCCAGATGATTTGGTGATTATGCGAGCTCCAAGAAAAAATGACACATATCTGCTTGATATGAACTCCAAAGAATTTACCTCCACCATGACTTGTCTCTTGTCAAAAGCTTCCTCTTCTGAGTCTTTTCTTTGGCATAGACGTTTAGGCCATGTGAATTTTAAAAATATTAACAAATTGGTTAAAAATAATCTTGTCAGAGGATTACATCAAAAGGATTTTTCTATAGTTGAAAAATGCATGTCTTGTGCTAAAGTTAAACAGCACATGAAATCACACAAGCTGAAAAAAAGAAAATTCCATTTCTAATCCTCTTGAGTTATTACATTATGATTTGTTCTATCCAATAAGTGTGAAAAGTATAGCTAAGAAGTCTTATTGCCTTGTTGTAACATATGATTATTCAAGATACTCTTGGGTTCGATTCCGTCACACAAAGGGGAGACAGTAGAGGTGTTGCAGAAGCTAATTCTGACTATTGAGAATATCAGCAACAAGAACGTTTAAGCGATAATCAGATATTTGATTACTTTTCTGCAAGCAAATGGATTCTCAGACAATTCAGCGCTGCACGAACACCTCAGCAGAACGGTGTTGCTGAAAGAAAGAATCACACTCTCATTGAAGCAGCCCGGACTATGCTCATTGAATCTAAACTTCCTATTATTTCCTAGGCAGAAGCAGTCAACTATGTTTCGTATGTTCTAAACAGAGTTCTAATAATGAAGGATAAGATGAAGACTCCATATGAACTGTTTAACAAGCGAAAACCATTGATTGAATTCTTTCGTCCTTTTGGCTGCTCATGCACGTTGTTGAATACTCAAGATGAAATTTCAATGTTTGGAGTAGTGTCTGATGAATGTTACTTTATCGGATATTCTTCAACTCAAAAGGCTTATAGTTTATACAACAAACGAATAAGAATTGTGCAAGAATCTTTCTATCTTGATTGGCAAGAGTCTAATGTTTCTAATGTTGGTTCTGATCCGGATTGGTTCAATGATTCAAACACCGTTTTCAATTCATTCAATCTACCATCCTTTCCTAATGATGACATTCCTTCATCAAGTGGTTAACCCTTTATTCCCGCTCAACCACAACCTCAACCACAACCAAAACCACAACCTCATCCACAACCAGATCTCCCACCTCAACCTGAACCTGAACCTAAACATCAAATCCCTTCAACACCATCACAACTATCACAAAACCCTCTTTCTAATCAACCATCCACCTTACCATCATCCACCTCACAACCATCATCACCACAACCCACTTTATCTGATTCCTAACCCTAAACACTAACTTCAAAACCCTAAAAGACCACCCATATGATTATGTCATTAGATCAATATCTGACTGTGTCAGGACTCGAAGCCAATCTGGGCTAATCAATGAACATTTGTTTACTTGTTTTCTATCTTAAATTATTCCAAAAAATATGGCCATGGCACTTCAAGACCCAAGCTGGGTGGAGTCAATGCAATTAGAGCTTCAATACTTTAGAAAATTGAAGGTGTGGCAACTAGTTGATCTTTCTCCAAATAAGTATCTGATTGGTACAAAGTGGGTTTTCAAGAAGAAACTAGATGATCATGGGGTTGTGACTAGAAACAAATCAAGACTGGTTGTTCAAGCATTTGGTTAAGAGTAGGGGATTGACTACACTGAGGTGTTTGCCCCCGTGGCCCGGATCGAAGCCATTCGTAATTTTCTCGCTCATGTTCCTCACAAAAACTTCAAAGTCTTTCAGTTGGATGTAAAGTGTACATTACTGTATTGACTCATTGAAAAAGAGACCTATGTTTGTCAACCACCAGGTTTCGAAGATCCAGATTTTCCTGAGAAAGTGTACAAATTTGATAAATTCTTGTATGGATTACATTAAGCTCCTAAAATCTTGTACGAAACCGTAACACGGTATCTTCTTAGAAAAGGCTTCACACGTGGAACTATAGACATGTCTTTGTACAAGGAGGTTAATGGAGATGTACTCATTGTCCATGTATATGTCGACGATATCATCTTCGGATCAACAAACGAAAAGTTGTGTAGAGAGTTTGAAAATGTGATGAAAGAGTGCTTTGAAATGAGCATGATGGGGGAGATGTGCTTCTTCATAGGATTACAGGTCAAACAAAAGCCAGATGGAATTCTCATTCATCAAGAGAAATACATTCTGGAAATCCTATTGAAGTCCAACATAAATGATGCTTCTCCCAAGCTCACTCTATTTTCTGCACAAACCTGCCTAACCCCTATTAACAATGGAAAGCCAGTTGATGCTCACTGTTATTGTTCAATGATTAGATCCCTAATGTGTCTCACCACAAATAATCCAGATATTACATTTGTTGTGTGTTACTACGCTCGATAGCAAGCCAATCCAAAGGAATCTCATGAGAAAGCTGTTAAACATATCTTCTGCTACTTGAAGGGTTCTTTCCATTTGGGTCTTTGGTACCCAAAAGAAGGAAATTTTGATCTTCATGCGTACTCTGATAGCGATCATGGAGGTTGTAAGCTTGATAGAAAGTCAGTTACTGATGGATGTTAATATCTTGGGGATTATCTTGTTTCATGGCAAAGTAAAAGGCAGACAACAGTTTCACTGTCCACAGGTGAGGCTGAGTATATTGCTGCTTCAGGTTGCTACTATCAAGTGCTGTGGATTCAACATCAAATGATGGATTACATGATTAATTTTCTTCACACACCGCTATTCTGAGATAATAAAGCGGCTGTTAGAATTTCCAATAATCCAACTCATCATACACGCACCAAGCATATTGAAACAAGAATTCATGCAATCCAAGATGCACAGGAAAAAGGGTTTATAGATATTGTTCCCATTGACACCAAAAGTCAAAAGGCCGATCTTTTTACAAAAACTTTTGATAAACCTCGGTTTTGTGAATTGATCAACATGTTGGGTCTAATATCTTTCTAAGAGCAAATTCTTGCAATAATCTATAAATATTTAATATCTTGTTAGTGCTTAAATTAATTAAAACAATAAAAAAATTATAATACAAATAATTTTAGTGATTTATGTGCTAAGGATTTTCGAAACCCACACTTCCCCAAAGTGTATTTCAGTTTGAAAAAGGAAATTTCCTTAGTTGCTCTTTATAGAAATTTTGGAAGAGAAAAGACTTTGACTTTTAAATTGGCTCTTTTAATGTTTTCATGTATATAAACTTATCCTATCTCTAGGGTTCAGGAAGCTTGGATAGTGTGTGAAGGAGGTCAGAGGCATTGTGTTGGGATATGTCGGTAGGCCCAGTGGCCTAAAACAAATTAGGCAGTGATTGTGTAACTTAACTAAGATTCAACACTCTGTAATAAGTTTTATTCCCATGCCATCTCGGCTTGCACAAAGTTACAATATTCGTCAAAAACTTGGTTGAAAGTGGCTGATTTCTGTTTTTATCCTGCATTTCCAAATTTCCCTCACCCTTATGCCATGTATAAATTACGTGTCCAACTCCTCAACTATGTGGAAGCATTGACCTGGAGTGATGATCCTCTCTATTATACGTGAGAATAGACCTGAGGCTCTCATCGACATGCTCAAAATGATTATCTTCTCTTTTATACGTGAGTATAGACCTAGAGATCTGATCATTTCCCCGTCTTCCATCATTATGTACATCTATGGATGTCATATGCATCATCCATCATATGCTCTGTATTTTGTCCATCTCAGAAAATTTCAAGCAGAATCAATGATTACACTCAATAAATCATGATGACGAGATGAGTTCTTTGCCGAATAATTATGGGAACCAAGTTTCTTAAGCATTCTT
Organism: Flaveria sonorensis; assembly: GCA_025506505.1. Taxonomy (NCBI): domain Eukaryota; kingdom Viridiplantae; phylum Streptophyta; class Magnoliopsida; order Asterales; family Asteraceae; genus Flaveria; species Flaveria sonorensis. Next base: position 19,117 of record JACCIY010001048.1, on the reverse strand, counting down.
ATGTGAACCCAAAACATGATAAAATATGTTACAAGTCTCCATTGAAAAGAATACGACATGGGTTTAAATAGATAAACATATTGACAGTCGCGCCAATCCTTGATTCTCTAGACGATTTCTTGCAAAAGCATGTCTGATATCCTTATCTTTGTCTTTGTCTTTTCTCTTTTATTTCTTGTTTTAAGTCTATCTTGTCGGTAAAGAAGTATTATTTTTACATTTAAAATAATGACTCCTGTGAAACTATTATTTCTCTATGCGAACCTATTGTTTCGCACTACAAAGCTACTCATTCGCTGACTGGTTCTGCATGCGAAAATATAGATTCGCTGGTAGTGTCGCATGACATAAGTTTTACCTTGATCCATGCGAAACTATAGTTTCAGCCTATGCCGAACTATGTTGTATAAAAATCAGTTTCATCCATTGTTTCTCCATTTGAAAAATAACCCTAAAATTTGGAATTTGAACTGACTCGTTTGCTGTGAATTCAAAATCTATTATTGAAGTGAGTTCTTGTGATTCTAACAAGTAAACTTTGATTATTAACTTGTTTCAAACCATAGAATGGACTTTGATTGGGTTTTAGGACAAAAATCGAACCGTTGACTTTTGGGTTTCACACATTCATTATGCGAAACTAGGGTGTTATGTTGTGAAACTGAACGAAAGTTCACTGATTCATGCGAAACTGTCTAGTCATGCTGCCCGATTGTACTGAACAGTTTCGACTGGATCTTGGGACTCAATACTTTCGTGGTCCTATAGTATCTCAATGCGAACCTATAGTTTCTCCAGTGCCATACTATGGTTTCTTAATTGTACTTTCGACAAACAGGTTCGCCTGGGTTGTGTAAATCTATAGTTTCGTATGATCATGTGTGAAACTATAGTCTCTCTTGTGTAGTTTCGACAGACAATTTCACCTAAACTGTGTGAAACTATAGTTTCATACCTTCTGTGAAACTATAGTTTCTAGGTGTGAAATTATCTTTGAAACTAATTTAAAATAAAAGAAATTATTAACTAATAATAATAAATAAATAATAAAATTATATTTATAAAATTATAAATTGTTAGTAATTTCTTGTGATCTAACAAACTCTTGGTTTCACCTGTAGTCAATATAGGAAGCTTGAAGTTTGATCCCAGATCAAAGGTAGTGGCGTATCTGAACGACAGAGATCTAAAGTCTGTCGGTTTTCGAGATTCTATAGATTGGCTGAAGAGATCACCCATCCACTATGCTATTTCTCAATCCCCTACTATAGACGAGAAGTAGATCGGAGAGTTCTAAAGAACTGCTGACTATGACGCCAAGGAGAGGATCATTATAGCGTTAGTTCAGGGAGAATTGTTTGAGATATCAGCTGAGCCTTGCAACTGGAGGATGACATGTGGGAGAGTGTAGAGATGACTGATTTAGAGGTTATTAGAGCTTTTGAGGATATTGGATATGAGGGAACTGTCTTCAATAAGCGAAAGGAGTTCAAGAAGACTTTTCTTTTGAAGGAGTGGAGGTTTATTGCTCATATCTTTATTAGTTGTCTACATCATAGGAAGGGAGGATCAGGTGGACTAAATCTGAGCTGGTCTATAGCTATGATTATGTTTTGTAGAGGTGAGAAGGAAAACATAGCCTAGATTATCCACGACTACTTATTGGAGAACATTATGGCATTAAAGAAGGATAAATGGTTGCATTATCCACGATTCATTCAGATTATTCTAGACTACCTAAAACCAAACTTACCTAAGATCAGAGATGAATTGAAGTTGACTCTGATGAATCCAAGCATTTTTGCTGATTGTGCTTCCACCAGGCATGTTTTTCGGGAAAGATAACATATCTACTGGAGGGCATGTATACTGAGGAGAGAGGGAACTATATTAAGACTCTGATCCCTCTAGAGGACCAAAGAGCAGCAGCTACTACAAGAAATGTAGAGGAGATCAAGAAGAGAAAGAAGTACATGAAAGAGACAAATATGACATTTGAAGAATAGTTGGATGAGATAGAGGAGGAGCTAAGGAAAAAGATATAGAAGAAGGGAGTAGAGAAACAGTCTTTCCATGATAGAGCTGACTCTCCTACTCGAGAGAAGAGAAGCAAAAGTAAGCAGTGAGGTATTCCTGAGACTGGGTCTGCAAGAGAATTTAAGAGGCCTAGGAGGGATACATGATCAGAGCTTGATGAGGATGTGATCAGGAATGTAAACACATCCCTGTCAAATGAGCTGAGCATGATAGAGACCAAGCTGATAAACTCAGAGGAGACAGAGAAGCTGAGGGATATGGAGATTAATGAAATGAAGAAAGTGATACTGAGTCAACAAGACCTGATAAAGAGATTGTTGGCAGAGGTGAGTGAGTTGAGGAGGAATGTTGGTGTAGCTGATGTACCAAGTGTTGAGCAGATTAGGGAAATAACTGACACATCTATGTTCCTATTCATACACAAGGCATTGGGAGTGGGTGGTAGTGGTGTAGGAACATCAGGAGCTGGTGGTAGTGGCATAGGAGGATTGGGAGCTGGTGGCAGTGGTATAAGTGAATTTGAAGCTGGTGGAGGTGAAGCTGGTGGTTGTGGTGTTAGATTTGAAGCTGGTGTAGGTAGTGGTGAAGGAGTTGCTGAAGGAGAGAATGTTGATTAGGTGTTTGAGGCTGGATTTATTGATACTATATTTGATTTGGAAACTAATCTAACCGGGAATGAGGTGATAAGGAAGGAGAGACAAGGAGGTGAAAAGGGGAATGTTGATTTAAACTTGGTAGATGAGGAGGAAGAGGTAGTAGAGCAGCCAGTGGACTATGACTATGAGCCAGAATTTATGCAGTTGATGAGAGGCTAATGACTTACGTGGCTTAGAGGAATTTAGCTGAAGGTGATATAATGAGATGGATAAAGAGTACTAGCTCTCTGAGGTGGAAGAGCTAGAGAAACTACCCCACTCTTCTAAAACATTCAAGAACCGGGGAGGTAGGAGACGAATAAGAAGATTATTAGCTGGAAGTACAACTCGAAGCAGAAAATGTGCATGATCAAGAGGCGTGGAGGTGGGATCTCATACTTTCACAAAAGGAAGGCGTTTAAAACCCTTCCTAAGTGGGATCTAAAAAGACTGGCAGAAATCCCCATCCTAGATTCGGGTTGAGTGAACGTGCCACCATGTTAGAGCATTAGATCTGTCAGGGCGTTCAAGACAACTTTGCAGCTTTTGGATTCATGAAGCCTGAGAGGAGGAGGTCGAAGAAGAATTTGGACTGGTTGATGGGTAATGGAAAGATTGTACTAAAGTTAAAGCCTGCTAAGGCCGTCAACAAGGTGAGGATACCAGATCAACAGCCTTCTAGACTGAAGAAGTTCGAGAAGTGGTTTTATGATAACCAGACAGGTCAAGCAGTAGTGAGGGTGAAGGATGGAGATGAAATAAGGTTGTTTGATCCTATAGAGGTATTCTCATTCAGTGACAATGTCTGAAGGTGTTGTGTGAGAATCACATTAAGGTTGGGGCAGAGAAAAAGACTAAGACTGAGCCCAGCTTGTTTGTGAGGGTAGCGAACAAAGCTCGGGGTGTGAGATTGGAGATAAAGCAGCTCGAAAAGAGCATGCGGGAACATAAGGATTGGAGGCAGAAGTAAGATATTTGGCTAGAATGATGGAGCAAGCAAAGGCTGGAGCTGATCCTGAAGACCCGGCAGGTATTGTTTAGTCATAGTTTATTATAGCTTAGATATTATTGTAATAGGATTCGTTTAGATTGCCTTGCTTTGTATTTATGGCATGCGAAACTGCAGTTTTGCCTGGTAGTTTCACATGCCATAGTGCATACAGTTTTGCAGTATGCGAATCTGTATGCGAAACTAGTCATGTATAAATATTTTTACATGTTGCTCATTTTGTAACTCTTGAACTTTATGATATTTACTGATTTAAGTCTATTGATCGATTGTGTATTGCTAGGAGCGTATATTTGACATCTTTGGGCATTATTCTTCTTTATCCTTACAAATCCTTTTGCAAATGGGTTACGTTTGATTGTGTTCATTTTCTATCATGACATGGTCCACAAGCTTAGATAGTGATATCTTGTGGATTCTTGTGTTAAATCTTCATCAAAATCACCTTCAAACGATCATCTGGACCAAAAGGTAGTACTACTTGTCGAATCCCCCACGCATAGGGTGTCCTATGTATAGGCAAACAAACACTAAGACATACAGTTCACTGAGATTGTAGTGTCTATGGAGCATATTATCTGCACATGCTTATCTTTGATAGTTCAGGCATTACAATTTGGGGATTCAATCCATATTAGATGGGGATGGATAACCGGGTACAGGGTTGGTTGTGGATTATTTGATTGGCATCATACGTGTTAAACTCTATTTTAATTAAACCTACAAACTCGCCAAGCTATTTCTAGTTGACAATTTTAGTATGCTTTTAAGGAACTAGAAACCAAAGATAACTTCGGTAGTTAGACAATTTGGCGAATCTCCAGTAGTAGTTGTACCAACTTAGAAGCCCAAATTATTAGCATTTAAGTATACATTTAATGTATTAAGATTTTAATATTCTCTTGTAAACAATGTTGTTTTTGATATTTAGCCTAGTTGCACACTCATTGCTTCCGCTGTTTGCTGAAAGTGGGGGTGTGAAAGATTGGTATCAGTTGGTTATAGATAATTACGTTTTACCTAAACTATAACCTTAAGCTTAAACTCTTTGAACTTTAGAAACATGTGAAATTTCTAGGTTCTAAAAATTGAGATGCGTAAGGAACCAACACTTATAGCTTGCAAAACTTTTGAGAACATCAAGGCTATGACTTGATATGATACATTGGTTGTGTCCAGCTTTGTTAAGTGAAACATTAAGACATGAAACATTAAGGATTTTACCTGACAGTGGACTTGACTAGGTGTGCATAAACTCTTATTGTGAATACCAACTTTATACATTGTTGCACACCAAGGAGCAATACTATTGTGTTGATACTCTATTTGGTTGTTTATATTCCCTTTCACTTGATTTGCTCCTCACTATAGATTTATATCTCGTTTGTGAACTATATCTGAAACTTATGTTTTAAATGGCTAGATTATAGGTGACTAAAACTATCGAGTATCTAAGTGTTAAGACTTGTGCCTGGATTAACTTGATTGTTAGTCTGCCTATACTGAAGTGATTACATGAGAATGAAACATAGAAGGATAAATACAAATGATAAAGACACCAAGACATAAAAACCAAGACACAAAAATAAGACACGTAATGAGATGAAACTAGAATGATTGTGTAAGGTAAATTGACGATTACGGGTGCGCAAGTAATAGAGAATATAGGTACAATGAGTTCTAGCAAATTATTGTGTGTGTTGTATCCAAAACGTAACAATAAAGATTTAGCAATTAAAGTTTAGAAACAAAGTATTTATGTAACGACCATCGGAGTTATAGAAACATTTATCTAAACTAAAAACATTTAACAAATGAAAATCTGCCAAGTATGACATGGTAATTATCACATATTATTATCTTACATTCAAAAGTCTAAACTTTAATGTATTTACCAATAATGTTAAGAGTAAATAACAAAAAACTTACATGACAATTTTAGTAATATAAGTTTAGTTATTAATTTAAAAGTACATCTTAAGATATATCAATGAGGAACTTCGAGATTCTAAATCATCAATAATACAAATTATTACCAACAACTCGACTACTATAATGCAGGACCGGTGAAGGGTGGTCAATGCAACATTTTCACAAGGTGGACAGATATGAAACACTTAGCAGATCAATAGAGAAATGGATAGATGATACAAAGAACACAAGTAAAAAAACAAGAACAAGAACACTCAAATATGGTTTTCAAGAATGATGTATATTGCTCTCAAGTTCTTACAAGTGTTACAAAGCATACATGGAAAAGATGCAAGTACTTGAGACACTTTATACTACATCCTACAGCCGGCCATACTTTGAAGGCCAGCTAAAAACACTAATCTAGACAACAAGATCAATGTAGAGTCAAAAGGCAGATTGTCTTTCGACTTGTGACAATGACATGCCATAGCTCACATCCTAATATGTTACAAAAAGGATAAAAGTACATAGTTGGAAAGTAATAGACAAAAGACCATAATCTACAGTTGACAAAAGCATGGACTTTTCACCAACTCATATAAGTTGGCGAGTCTTCAGAGTGGTAGCGGAAAATGGTTCAACCTTTGTCAAAAGGTGTTTCAGAGAAAGCATGTCTTCTTTGTCATTGGAAGAAATTAGTCTTGGCTTCGGAAGACTTTGTCTCTGAAGCTTCGGAATACTTGTCCTTGATGCTTCAGAAGACTTCATTTTTGGCTTTGGAAGATATGGTCTTTTGGCTGCGGAAGATTTGACACTTAGCATAATTCACTGAGTTGTATCAAATCTTCTAAAGTAACTTCCTTGTACTTCATTTCTGCATGCTGAGAACTCTTGGTTGTTCTTTGGTTGCATCAGCCTTTAGGTGTATTCCTTACAAACTCCCCCTAGGCTGATGCTACCAAAACTAAAGAGATCTTTCGTTCTTGATCTTCATCTGTTGATAATCCTCATCAAAATCAAGACCATTCCTTTGATCATCATCTAGTCAGGATTCCTCAGATTCTCAAAGTATCTCCCTTAACGTCAAAGAGATCATGTAGAGGGAGGTCAAGTATGTTTTGCTAGAAGTATAAGTCTTAACCTCCTTGATCTCTAGTAACATACCATCAGTCTGGATTGGTGGCAAACATCCAAGACATAATGAATCTCTCAACAGCAAGAGGCTCTACTTGAATAGGGGTTGGAAGAGTAACCTCTTCTTGATCACCCTCAGGATGTTCTGACCCATCCTGAGGTGTAGAGGTGGATGCTTAGACTTTTTATTCTTATTCTTCTTGTCCATTTTTATGGCCATCCTTTTCCTCTTTCTGTATTTGAATGGAGTAGACTGGCCTATAGTACCAGATTGCTCTTGTTTGTCTTCCTTAGTGGTCCTTGTCCTTCACATGTTCAGAAGAGAAGGGTCAGGATCTTACTGTGGATCAGAAGATGAACTGGCTATGATGCACACTAGGTCCCAGTTGTTGATGTCCTCTTGTGGTTCACCTTGACCTCAGCTTCAGTGCAGCCTTACTTGGTGGAGAATGCAAGTCAACCAGCTCACCCCTCTTGGTATTCTACTTGATCACTCTAATGTGCTCATCCATGGTGGATAGAGACATTGGACCAAGTCTCTTTCTGAAGAATCCATAAAGCTTTAAGAAGCTCACCATCTTCTGTCTGTTACAGATTTCGTCAAGTTTGCTCTAATAATGGCTGTTAACTTTGCAGCCTCTTCCCTCATCTTCTTCTTAGTCGCTTTTTGCTCCTGTAGACTTGTTGCTGAACCTACTTGAGGTATTCAAATTCAATGTAGTCATATGGTAGGAAGAAGTTCTACTGCCTGATGTAGGTGATCATGTTTTGTCTGTCTTGTCCATACCTTCCTGAGTTTGTTGTTCAGCAGCCATAGCCTCTGTCTCAAGGCTTTCTTGAACTGGGTAGAGGGAAGGATCTTTGTAAAGTCTTTTTTCTTTTTCTTTCTTCTTTGATCTTGAGGAGCAATTCTACATCCTCAGCTTCCTTTCTCTCCTTTGATAATTCTTTGTCAGGCAGTTCATTCAATTCCTCAAGGGAAGAGAGATGAGTTCATTAATGTTATATTTCTTGGACCCCAAGTAGTTTAATCTAGCTGCCCTTAACTCATCATCTTAAGTGCTTGGCCTGGGAGAAGCCTTGATTGCAGCTTCCATGAAGCCAGTGGTCCTACTTGAACTCTCTCCCCTTGTCTTCCTCTTCCTCTCTCTATTCTCCATCTCAATCTCCTCAGGAGTCATCTTCCATTTACCTTTGTCACTCACAAGCCTTTGTGACTCACGTTAGAGAGAGCTTTGGCCTTCATTACTTGTTTCTTACATAAGCTCTGGCCAGAGAGAGGCTATGAGACACATTCACCAGCTGGTGCCTCACTAAGGATAGTTGGTGCTAAGGGTGCTGAAGAAGCTCCTGTCTCAAGGTTCACAGGCTTAACCACTGGCCCTCAGCCAATGTTTCCCCTTTGAAACTAATCTTAGGGTCCACCTCAACATCCATTTGACCATAGTCTTGCCTGTTTATAGCATCACCCTCTTGTATGGGGAGCTAGGAGTTAGGTCTACCACATCTACAGGTTCTTATGGCCTTGTTGAGTCCTCCGATGGGTTTCTCAGCTAAATTTCCCTTGAGATTGGTGATTTGAAGTTGCTGATCATTGACCCTTCTCTATTAGTTGCAGACTCCCTCATTTTCATCAGAAGAATCATGGGGATGAGAGAATAGGACCAAAGTCTTCTTCCTTATCACCAGCTTTAGTTTCTTGCTGTGGTTTTCCCCTACACACTAATAGCTTCAAAAGAAGTTTCAATAGGTTGGCTTGCCATGGTTGAGGTCTAAATGATGTAATCACTTGCAAAAGTAAGAGCCTCTTCCATATGGGCCTCCTGAACAGGTTTAGGAAGGTCCACCTCAATTGTGGGTGGATATGTGGGCGATGGCATGCAGAGCACTCATCTCTCCTTGAGCAGGGTGGAGAAGAGAGATTCATGGTACTCACTGAATCCTATATCCTCATCATCATAGAATTCAAGGTTAGGAATTGGTTAGTTAAGATCAAGTGGTTGGGGATGGTAACTTTCCCCTAAAGGTTGATTACTAGAGTTTTGAGACTCTAAGTAAAAGCTTAAGGCTATGTTTATGAGCTCAACAGGCTAAGCATAAGGAACATCAGCACTGATCATAGAAAGAATAGGACTGGTTTGCTCCTCAAGAGAAGTGGGAGCTCTAGTGTTCACTTCCTCCTGTATGGTTCGTGATTTGGGGCTTGCTCAACCTAAGTAGACTGAGTAGGGGTTCGTTTGGATTTTCTTTGATAGGTGATGGTGATTTGTGGCTGTATGGGGGTTGCAAATATAGATGGTGTGGGTTCACATTGGTTGGTGCTTCCAAGTTGTCACCCCAGAGAAGCCAATAGTTGGCTTTCTCATTGTCTTGAAGATGTCAGGCTTCATCTGTCCAATTTAAGAACATTACATGTTCCCCTTAACTGTGAGCCCAGTTCATACTTACGAAAGTGATAGGATCAAAATGGATTGATCTGTGATGATATTGTGATGCAATTGAATCAAAACACCACAAGTAATCAAATCAATGCAAACATATCAGAAAAATTCATAGTTTTTCATTGATAGAAAGCATAGAAATACAAGTGTAAGAACAGTTACAATTCGTTCAACTGATTCTAAGGTGCACTCGTCTAGCCTTTGTGCTAACCTGCACAATACATAATCTATGCTATTTATACTATCAAGAAAACAAAAAGAACATATATTTACAAATAAGTCCCCAAACTATGACAAAACTATTAATAAAACAATAAGACTAAATGTTAATCTTCGACAAGCTTCTACAATACTCCCCGTAATATTAACATTGTCTTCAGTCTTCAAAATCTTCAATCTTTGGTCTTTGTTCTTCAATCATAAAAAAAATCTTCTGGTTCTTCTTTTACTTTGAACATAGGCTTCTCCTTGTACAGCTCTTGTTCTCTCAATGCTTTTGTAATTGCTGACTTAAATTTTCATGCTAAATAGCTTGCTCCTGCTTTGATTCATTTGTCTTTATCTCCATCTTTTCCATTCTTTCCAATGTTTCCTTGGACAAACCTGTAATATCAATGTTTGCATAGAATTCCAAGGTTTTGGATAATCTTGAGAATAAACTTCTAGCACTCTTTACTTGATATCCTCATAAACTCAATTGACTTAATATCTTTCTTAACAATGTTTGCATACGCCAACACTTTGCGTAATGCAATTCGTTCCATTGCAGCATTCATGACTTAATGATCGTTATGAAGTACTTCTTGTCATTTTCAACAACATCAGAAAGCACTCGTTCAAACTTTTGAATTGATAAGAAAGAAATGTAACTTGGATGAAGCAATTTTAGCTCAAATACTCCAAACAAAGAAATCTATCTTTATCCCAATCATCCAGATTTCTAACAAGCTTCAACTCAAATGTATCAACATTATAAAACCATCGTAGAATTGGTTTTTGTTATTTGAGCCATCATCACTTTCAGACCAGGATTTGTTACTTTATCAAGTATTTATCACTAAAACATCCAAAAAACATCTTCTTCTACACCTTTTTCTCCAAGTTCCCTTTTGCTTTTCAATGATTGAAAGTATTGTTTATCTTTCTAATCACACATCGTTTTAAGAAATGAACTCATCCTTGATATTCCCGGTTTAGCAATTGAACAAAATTTTCACCACGACTAGCTTTTGTTAGGTTAACCAAAGGAAGTTTGTTCAGCTCTTTCAAGTCTTGCACAGGAAGTTCAATGATGCTTGAGTAAAAGTGATAAACATCACATATAGCATTTACTCTCTTGATCAAAATGGCATCAAATACTTCATATTTCCAAGCTACTATTTTAACTTCTTTTGTTTTATCAGGAACAATCATTGCATTAAGCAGTTCTGAAATTGATTGTCCTTTTTGTAAACATTTCGCACCAAGTCTCCTGTTATTCTAGCTTTATTCCACAATTGCTTTTTTCCAATCAGACTTGATAAGCTTGTTTTTCAGTCTCAGGAACCATCTTCATTAGCTCTTTCCTTCTCTCGTGACTACTTCTTATCAACTCCATGTTTTTGATCTCTTGAGGCTTTAGAATTCTTGTTCTCTTTGTAATCTCGAGATACTGTGGGTTGTCCATGTCGAGGACTATCATTTGTTTGTTTGTTTCTCAGTTTCTTGGAAACTTCTCACCAAGTTCCTCAACCGATTCTGCTTGAAGTCTATTTAATTTCTTCCTAGGATAGTTACGTGATTGTAACCATATCCTTAAAGCAGTTACATTCATATCATCTGGATCAGGTGGTGTAACTCAGAAGTTGAAAGTTCTTCAACATTGATACTTTCTTGATGAGGGTTCCATTCTCCATGCTCTACTACTATCTCATTCGGATCAACAGGTGCAATAGACTCAGCGATTATACACTTTTCATACTCTTCATTTATTTGAGATACAGTCAATCCATCCAAAAATACTATGTTGTATTTCATTCTAATCAAGTAATTTTACTTAACTTCAATATCAACTGGTATGACTTCAGTTGTTTCCTGGATTGGAGAATGAGTAACTTCAACCATGTCTTCATCTTCCAATACTTCATCATACCATGTATCTTTAAACTCAGATTCTAAATCATCAAGTGCCTCAATCTTCTCTTGATCTATAGGTTCTTGACTTTCTTGAGTTTCAACTTCATATGAAGTCTTTTGAACTTTTGATGATCCAGCTAAAACTGAAATGTCTACATCATCAATTTTTCTTTTTCCTTTATCTATCTCAGATATCTTCTCAACATCAATTTGGGTAACTTCAGAAACTCTCATAACTTCAGGGGATGGAGATTTTATGCTTTCTTTCATCTTCTCAATTTCTTCTTTTAAAATCTCATTGTTTTCTTTCAGCTTTTTGAACTTTTCTTCCATTAGGTCATAATCTTTCATCATCACTTCAAAATTTTGCAAATTTGTTTCTTTATCTTTCTCCAAATTAGCAATCACTTTATCTTTCTTTTGTAATTCCTTCTTCAATTTCTCATTTTCTTCTCTTAACTTTTCAATGAGATTCACTTGCTTAGCATTTTCTTCTTTTAATTCATCGATAATCAACTGAAAGTTTGCTTCTTCCACCACATGTGTATCCTGTTGATTCAAACTTACAGGATCATCATGTATCACATCTTCAAATACTTCAAAGTTTTGAACATCTTCATTAACTTCAGTTTGTTCTTCTGTTTCAATTGCTTCTTCAATCATATTAACAATCCCCTCAATAGTTTGACTTTCTTCATTTCTATCTTCAACTTGATCAACTTCCTGAACATCTTCAACTTGTTCAGTTTCATGAACATCTTCATTTATTATTCCAAGTCATTGCCATCATCACCATCATCAGATGTTGAACTAGAACTATCATCATCAATACTCATCATTATCATCATCTTCATCATCATCTTCATCTGCATCAACTAACTCTAGAGGATCTACTTCAATTAGGTCGTTCGGATCAACCGGTTCATCCTCAAGTAAATGAAAATGATCTTCGTTTATGTTCACCTCATCTTGAGCCACAGCCCTCATATAGTCAAACATTGGTACATTAGGAGCACCAATAATCATTGATAGTCTTTTGTATGAAGTTTCTGTCATATACTCAAGAATCAATCTTTCACCACCAACTCCATAAGCATGATAATCAGGATTTGTTTCATTTATGATCATCTGCAGGAATCTTGGGTACATTAGATACTTGTTTCTATTACCCTTTTCCAAGTTGAAAATAAATCCATTCATAATCCAACGAGCCATGTTGAATCTTCTGTTTATGGCCAATGCAACAATTGGAGATGCTATATCAACTTGAAATGAATTCCATCCAGCACTTCTCTTTGACATACAATGTTGGAAGATATAACATAAAAGCTTCCAATGATTAAGCACTCTTGCTCTGAAAAATTACTTCTTTGGAAAGTGGTCAGGATGACCCATAGCAATAAAAGTTCTCTACATTCATTAAAAGAGAGTTCTGCTAAGTCTTCAGGGTCATTTTTTCCAAGCCTTAATGCTTCTCTAATGGATTCTTCTGACACTTCAATCATTCTTTCATTGGTTATGAATCCTCTCAAAACTTTTCTTCCTTCTTCATTGATTTCAACAGTTGCAGTAGTCCAAAACTTCTTGATCAGTCTGGAATAAATCACGGGCTGATAGCACATAGCATAGACATACTTAGTCCTTAACATGAATCTAATCATCTCTTCATAGCGTGTAGCATCCCGAACATCTTCGTTTAGAAATGCTGCTACATTGTGTTTAGGCTCAAACTTAAATTCAACCATCTAAAAGGATAAGACAAAAAGAATTAAACACTTAAGAATTTGCAATATTGAATCAAATTGATATTTATAGAAATTTAAATGAATTATTATGTTTTAATTCTATTAACCTAACTTGCACTTTGAAAATTTTCTAAGTGTTCAAGTATTCTATCAAAAAACAAAATACATTCAAGTTAGAGTGTAAATGACTTCAAACATATCAATTCATTGATTTCTCAAAAAATAGATTAAAGAATGAATTTGTGATTAATTTCCATTTTTATTAAAAATTCACGAATGTGACTGTTCATATTCAAGAACTTCGACTAATGAACATTAACATCATCATCAAGAACACATTTAATGAAAAACAGATTTCATTATCACAATATGTTCAAAATCAAGTGTATATCATCAATCAATATTCAATTTCAGTTAAACATTTACATTAAGTTCATAGATTTCAAATTTCAGTCAAACTAGGGTTCATACGTCCGTATAGCTATGATACGCCCAATCAAATTCTAACTATAAACTTGAAATTGTAAGAATTTGTTCATGAACTTATGTTTAGAATCTGAAAAACAAACTATCAATCGCAAGTATTGAACAAATAACAATCAGAAAGATGAACTGGTGAATCAAGGGTGTTCGATAGTCGAGTGCAAGATCAGGGGATTTGAGAGTGAATGAGAGACCTGAAATCTCAAGTGTTGTATTTATACTAAGGGTAATTTTTAGGCGCATGAGCACTGTTTGTGCCCATGAGACTTAATTTTACACAAAGAATTTAGGCGCATGAGCACTGTTTGTGCACATAGGTTGATTTTTACACTAAGTATTTAGGCGCATGAGCACTGTTTGTGCGCATGAGGTTTAGACGCATGGGCACTGTTCAGAAGCATAAGCACTGTTTAGGTGCTTTGGCACTGTTCAGGTGCATGGGACTAACTGAAACGCCAACACTTGGTAATTTTTCACTTGAAACGCCCAACTCTTGAAAGCCTGGTACTATGTAGGCGCATGAGTTTGGATGAAACGCCCAACACTTAACCACAAATTTCAGACATATAACAACTGTTTAGGCGCATGAGGTTGTCTGAAACGCCCAACACTTATACAAATTTCTAAAAAAAAACATCATGCTCCTATTTTGGACTTTTGAACACTGTTTAGGCGCATGAGATTACTTCCATGAGTCTAACACTTGTAATTTCAAATCTTCCACCTGAACACTGTTTAAACGTATTAGTACTGTTCATATAATAATTTTTAAAATAATTTGTCAAATTTTGACTTTCACCCAACATTTACATAATTGACCCACAATTTTGTACTTTTGACATTTAATTTTTTTATTTTTTAATTTAAAATTATATATATATATATATACATTTTTAGATTGTGCACATTGGCATATGAAAACCTGACATATGAAAACCTGACATATACTTATAACTTGATCTCATTTTTAGATTGTGCACATTGGCATCTTTTTGCATCAGATGAGAATATCCAGGTCTGTAATGACTTACAACAAAGAACAGGTCTATTATGACTCATAACAGATAAGTGAATCGATGCTATAAATTAATGATATAAACAGATCTCATGGTTGTTTATATCGCCATCAGGTGTGAGTTTGTAACTTTACAAGCAATCAATTTGAGAAGTCAACACTAGTCATTGGTACTAAAATGGACAAACACGAATGCATGATTGATTTAGTTTGATCACGAGAGTTTACTTTTTTAGTATAATTACATGAGCTTACCTGCACATCATATCTGATCACGTCAGACTTTAGTCGTAAGCAAAGTATGCAACTGATCAAACTAATTTATCTATCATTTCTCACATATTGCAAAGACAGATTCATTCTTAAAAAATGAATTAAGAAAAAACTCTATTTTTGTAGTTTTTTTTTTAATTTTATCTTTTGACTTTTCAATTTTCTATTTTGTATTTTGGTTTGTTTTTCTATGAAACATGCACATACAATATACAATTAGGCAATTAACTCTGACAGTTGCTCTTGTTGTTTCCTATTCAGTTAAGGAGGGTTCTGATCATTTTAAGACTCAAGTAACTGAAATGCTCAAAAATCAGTTTTTACACATGGTTAATAAGAACAATTGACTCTACCAAATACTCAACCTTCCTGGTAAAAAGGCTTTTGTAAATAGGTCCGCCAACTGTTTTTTCAGTTACAATTTGGATTAAAATGATTAAACCTTTTTCAGAGTTCTCTGAGAAAATGATATCAAATCTCGATATGTTTTGTTTTTGAATGTTGGACAGGATTAGCTGTAATGAACATAACAGCAGTGTTATCAATGTAAATTGGAGTTTTAAGAAAATTGAACCCTTAATCCAGCAGTTGGTTTTGTAACCAAAGGATTTGAGAACATCCTGCTGAAGCAACAATGTACTTAGCTTCTACGATTGAAACAGTGACATTTGTTTGTTTCTTGCATTGCCATGAGACTAATCTGGGTCCTAAAAACTGATAACCACCCGTAGTATATTTACGATCTTGACAACATCCACCATAATCACTATCCGTATATCAATGTAACTCTAAGTTACCTTCATAAGGATACCATAACCCTAAAGTCGGTTTTCCTTTGAGATACCTGAATATTCGTTTAACAGCAATTAAGTGGGATTTCTTCGGGTCTGATTGATACCTGGCACAGACACAGACAGCATACATTATGTTAGGTCTAGATGCAGTAAGATACATCAATGAACCAATCATAGATCTGTATAAAGTTTGGTCTACAAATTTTCCTCTTGGATCAGGCTCAATCTTGGTGTTTATGTTAGCCGGAGTTCTAATTGATTGACAATCTTGCAGTTTAAATTTCTTCAAGAGTTTGTCAACGAACTTCTTTTGATTAATGAAGATTCCATCTGCAGATTGCTTGACTTGAAGTCCAAGAAAGAAATTTATTTCTCCCATAGAACTCATTTGAAACCGAGACTTCTAGATTTCTTCGAATTCATTGCACAATTTTGGACTTGTAGAACCAAATATGATATCATCGACATACACTTGTACACATAGGAGATCATCAGCATCCTTCTTTATGAACAAAGTTGGATCGATTTTCCCTCGCGTGTATCCATGTTGGATTAAGTGTTGTGACAATGTTTCATACCAGATTCTAGGGGCTTGATGTAGTCCATACAAAGCTTTGCCAAGCTTGTACACACGATGTGGAAATTCCGAATCTTCAAAACCCAGAGGTTGCTTTACATACACAACATTGGTGATTGGTCCATACAAGAAAGCGCCTTTAACATCCATTTAGAACACCTTGAATTTCATGAATGATGCATAAGCCATGAAGACACGAATTGATTCAAGTCTTGCAACTGGCGCAAATACTTCATCATAATCTATTCCTTCCTCTTGGGTGTATCCTTGTGCAAGAAGTCTCGCTTTCTTTCTAATAACTATTCCTCAATCATCTGTTTGTTTCTGAACAATCATCTTGTGCCTATGGCATTTCCTTCAGGTAAATCCATAAGATTCCACACTTCTTGTTTGCGGAATTGCAATAATTCTTCTTGCATAGCCTCAATCCAACTATTGTCCTTTAACACTTCGAAAATGTTTTTAGGAACAATTTGAGAAAGAAAACATGAGTATAAGCAATGATTTGCTTGTCTTGATTTACTTATCGTTGTTCTCTCATTCAATGGACCAATATTATGAGACGTTGGATGGTTCTTGTGAATACGAGATGTTAGAATCTCATTCCCTTGAACATGAACATCCAGATTGGTTTGATTCAAGTTGGAAAGCTGATGTAATAGGTTCGAAGAATGTGGATTGAAATTAGGAACTTGAGTCGGTGAGTTGATGAAGTAATCAAGATTACCGGTACCAACTACATCACCAGAAATAGATGACGTTCCAGACTCAGGTTGTACAATTTTTATACCATCATTAGGAATAGGTTGGGAAACATCTGATTTTTGAAACTGAATGATCTTCATCTTGATAAGATTGATCAATATTATTAAACTGGATTATTGAATCCTTAACA
This sequence comes from Flaveria sonorensis, assembly GCA_025506505.1. Taxonomy (NCBI): domain Eukaryota; kingdom Viridiplantae; phylum Streptophyta; class Magnoliopsida; order Asterales; family Asteraceae; genus Flaveria; species Flaveria sonorensis. The sequence continues at coordinate 2,050 of JACCIY010001048.1, read as the reverse complement.
AAAGAAAAAAATGGATAATCTGGGCTTGAGTCATCCATATCATCAGAATCTAAATCATCACTGAAAGAACTGAGATCTCCTTGAAGTTTCTTCTCACCTGTAGAATCAAGCAAGTTAGATTGATTAAACAAGTTAGATTGAAAAGACTTTGACAATGAATCTAAATCAAATAACCAAGCTGGATCATTTGAAACTGAGGGAAAAGAATTTTCAAGGAATTTAACGTTGAATGTTTCAAGTATAACATTTGTCCTAGAGTATAAACTCGATAAGCTTCTGAAACAAATGAATATCCAATGAAAATCCTTCATCAGATTTTGAATCAATTTTCCTAGATGATCACTTAAATTTAAAATCAAAACGGGACAACCAAAAGATTTAAGAAAATCTATGTTTGGTTTCCTGCCAACATCAACTCATAAGGAGTTTTCAATTTGTCTTTCACAATTAAAGTACGATTCTATATGAAACACGTAGTAGATATGGCCTCATCCAAGAAAGTGACAGGAATTTCGCATCTGCTAACATGGATCGTGCAGTCTCAATCAAAGTTCTGTTTTTCCTTTCGGCAACTCCATTTTGTTGAGGAGTTCTAGGAGCACTGAACTGATGTGCAATTCCTTTTTCTGCACAAAACATGTCAATAGTTATATTTTTAAGTTCTGTTCCATTATCACTTCTTATTATTTTTACTCTTTGTTCTAATTGATTTTCAACTTTTGTGATGAATTCTTCTAATAATTCAGCCGTTTTAGATTTAGCATTCAAAAGAAAAGCCATGAAAATCTTGTGAAGTCATCAATGATAACTAAACAATAAGATTTTCTTCCAATACTCCGAATATTTGTTGGTCCAAAAAGGTCCATATGCAACATCTGAGAGGTTTGGAATTTGAGTTTATTTGCTTGGGCTTATAAGACGCTCTGTGTTGCTTCCCCTTTAAACATGCTGAGCAGAGATCAGTAGTGGCAAATTCTTTGATGGAAGGCCGATAACATGATTTCTCGCTACAAGCTTGTTCATATTCTTGAAGTTGGAACGCCCGAGACGTCTATGCCAAAGATGACTTTCGTCATTTGATGCTTGAGCAATAAGGCAAGTTGTTTCTGTAGATAGATCAACTTGAGATATATCCAGCTTGTATACATCTCGATCTCATAACAGCTTTAACAACCATCCAGTCTTTGCTAATCTGAAAACCTGGCTTCAAAATGTAGCAAAAGAATCATCAAAATAACAGAATACAATTTATCACAAATTTGAGAAATGCTTAACAAATTAAAGTTCAACTGTGAGCAGTAGTTAACTTATCAAAGCTTATTCTCCCATTGGATACTGTTCCCTCACCTGTGATTTTTCCTCCTGCATCACCACCAAAGGTGACGTGTGTACCATCTTTTAACTTAAACTCTTGAAGTAAGGCATGATTGCCCGTCATGTGCCGGCTACACCCACTATCCACATACCATGTGTTGATAGGTCTTCTCGAGCGTACCTTCAAGACAATGAAAATAAGTTGAGTTATCGACCCAAGCCGAGATGGTCTTGGGTTTGCCAAACTTATCAACAATGGTGAATTGTTTAAATTGGAGTTTATTCACATAAGGCTTGTTTTTAATGAATTTACCAATTCTATTATTCATAAAATTTTGATCATTATTAAGAAAATTCATACCATTTGAATGACCAATTTTTAAAAAAAAAATTATTTCCAAAATTTTTATCATTCAGTCTCACAGACCTTGGAATGAATTGATCTTGAATGTATTGTTTTGGTGTCACGAAGTCATTTCTTTTGAAGATCTCAAGCCTAAGGAAGGTTGGTTAGTTAATCTTTGAAAACCAGTGGTTTGATTTCTTTTAAACTGAGGATTAACGTAGCGTTTGCTCAATTATGTATTGGCAGATCCTTTCCTTGGCGAACTCTTTCTAAGTAACAATTTTCTATATTGTGAGTACTTTCATCACAGAAGGTACAGTACTTTTTAAAGTCACACTCTACTGTTGAGTGATTTCTCATCACATATGTGACAGTACTTGTTAAAAAAAC